>CAUZXS010005464.1:0-2500 GCA_963585895.1 Sepioteuthis lessoniana | reverse complement strand
CTGCAGAAGGGACAACTTTATATATATATATATATATATATATATATATATATATATATATATATATATATATACGTGTGTGTGTGTATGTGTGTGTGTGTGTGTGTGTGTGTGTGTGTGAGAGAGAGAGAGAGAGAGAGAGAGAAGAAAGCAAGCAAACACTATGGGAAACCAGATTGATATGTTTCGCTATATTTATAGCGTCATCAGAATGTTTTTTTTTATTCCATAAAAAACGAGAGCTTACCATAACAAAAAAGTGTACTATTTTTAGAATTCTGTATTAAGATTTAATCATTATTCATTTTTTTTCATGACATGAGTCTTCTAGATTATGTAGAAACTGAAATGGCGAAGTTTTGACAGCCCTTCTCTTAAAAAAAAAATAATAGTATTAAGAGGTACTTCTAGGACACCCTGGGATAGTGGTTATGATACTTCACTACCGAAACCCATGGTCATCGTTTGCTGACAGTTTTGTTGCTATTTTTGTGTTAATATATATATATATATATATATATATATATATATATATATATATATATATATATATATATATATATATATATGTATGTATATGCCGTGTTGTGTAGCGGTTACCGGCACGAAAAGGGGAGAGGACAAACCGAATTAAAATTTGACTGAATTTGCAGATGCTTCCTTTGTAAGAATTCATTATCAAAATTATAGATTTACTTCTGAATGTATACTGTTACAATGTGAATATATTAACAGAATATCTCCTTACATGCGCAATAAAGTGGCTGTATAAAAACCTGCATAAAATACACTTCTGTAAATGCGTTTCTCTTCCAAGATGTTGCAGCTAAAAACTTGTTATTTACCCAGTCGAATTTGACAAAATCTAGTCATTATATAATGTACGACACAAGAAATGATATATCCGAATGTAAAAATTTCAGTCTGCGATTGTCTTTTTTCTCCTTTAAAGTTCAATTCAATTCTCTGAATAGTGTTGTTGTTTTTTTTTTTTTCAGTTGAAAAGCAAATAACGTAAACATGGGATCGATATAATTAGGATCAGGCTGATGTAATTCAGAAACAAAATTGAGAGATAGCATCCATTTCTTATCAACAAACCCAGCTGAAAAAAAGAAAAAAATGAAAATGTACTGCTCCAGAAAAATAGAAAATAACAAAAAATTGGCAAAAATTGAAAACAATCGTTCAACCTCTCAGCGCTCGTTCCAAAGGCCAGCTTTCCTTGAACCAATCTGGTGAATTCGGGAAGCTATTTGATGGCTGAGGATGATTTTATTTAAATCTTTTGGCTTTTGGAAAGAAAAAAAAGTGTTTATGTCCAATAAGTTATCATCTCCGTCATAAAGGTTCTCATACTCTTGCTTTTAGCCAAATGAACACTCGGACATACGAACATAAAACATTAACGCTGTAAACTTCGAACTGCGTAAATATGATCAACGTTTAATTGATGGCCTTGTTAATATTTTCATTGAAATTATGCCGATATAAATAGGAAATGCAAAACATTTTTAATAAACTATTTTATCAAGAAGCTTAAAGACTCTTCAAGATTAAAAACAAAACTTTGGAAAATGAATTCAACAGTAAATATTTAACGTTGCAGTATCTATATTTTAAAGCCTAATAACCATAAAAGCAAGAATTTTGCTGAATGACCATGGAAAATATTGTGTTCATTAATCAACTGTACGTCACTTTTACCCCTTGTATGGCTTTATAAAAAAATGTCTTGTTCCTAGGTTGTCATAAGAATTGGCGTAAAACAGTATAACTGAATGAGTGATCATTTGGGTACCAATCTCCCATAACTTTCTTATAAGTTCAAAATAATGCAGCAAAATAGATTTAATTAATAATGGCAAGAGCATAAAATTGAAACGCATTCACATTGCCACTTAGAAGCTTAGGGAACCAAGACAATCATCAGGAGGTTGAAGTTCAATCCTGACTGAAGGCTACTAGAAATACAGAAATAACACTTGTACCCAGTTTTGGTAAACGAAATCAGAGCAAGCGGCACCTGTGGATCAAATAAAAGAACGTGGTTCGAAGTTCCGGGTTGGCTCCTGAGTTCTACACGAAACAATTGAAGAAGGCTGGAGACGTTGTGAATATAAGAATAAAGATGAAGACAATAGTGCGAAAACCCCAGAATAATAAAAATCATCGAGCATCGTCTCAGAAATTCAGACTAGAAATATTTTCGAATTACTTTTGGCAGTTACACAGATGCGTAATAACATATTCGTCAAAATACAAAGCAAACAATATTTATAATTCAATTCGGATAATTTTGAAAATATTACAAGTCCCAGTCAGAGATGGAAAGATTCATTTAAAAATTCAATTGAGTTTCGATATATACTGAAATTATTTATAAGTTCGATAGTCATTGACATCGAGCACACCAGTGGATATTCCACATTCTCCTTAGATTATTGCGTTTTAGTCTAATCCTTTGACTATAAGGGCATGGATGCTTATATGTGACCAC
>CAUZXS010005463.1:0-142500 GCA_963585895.1 Sepioteuthis lessoniana | reverse complement strand
AATACTTATAGTATAATGGTTATAGGCATTGGTTCCCTAAGCTTCTATGGAGACAATCATCTGGTAGTTGAAGGTTCAATCCTGACTGCAGGCGAGTAATACTACAGGAATACTTAACACTTGTACCCGGTTATGGCTAATGGAATCAGAACAGGCGACCCCTATGGATTCAATAAAGGACATAGTTCGAAGTTCCATGTAGGTTCCCGAGTTCAACAAACACCTGAAGAAGGCCGGAAGATATATCATCGGAAACGTTGTGGAAATAACAATAAAGATGAAGATAAAATAGTCCCAAAACCCTTAATGATAAAAAACTCCCCAAAGGCTACACCTACACATTGTTATATGTTGATATCAACCAGGAATTTAATGTACCTATAGTTTCAAAAATGGATTAGTCCTTTTCATTCATTTATGACAAAATTTTTCTGTTTCATTATGTTTTAGACATAGGAAACTCCTCGCTTTTTTTTTCTTGGATTTTTACACCTGATGAGGACTGAAAAATGAATCAGTCAAAAGGTTGTGTTAAGAATAACAAGAAGCAGTTCATTTGTCTGATAAATTTTAAGTATGTATAATTTTGTGTTGTCTTTGATGGAAGAGTACACCCTTTTTCTTAATTAATTTTTAATGGATGTTTATGGTTGATTGCTGCTATCAAATAGTGAACGATGAAGCAGTTCTTATTTAGATCAATTGTTTGCTTCTCCAAAAACAAATTATAATTGCTCCCAATGCCATCAAATAAAAAAAAAAAGAAGACTTTTGAGTCAACTCAGATGAATATAAGATTGTATTGTCACCAACAGATGTTAAAACTTGCTCTGTAAGATTGGATTTTATTTTCATAATCTGCTTCTTTCATTAGAGACGTAAATATTGTTTTCACCCAACCCTTCCAACATGGGCAGGATGTGACACAAGGTTAATTTTTAAGCTGAGTATTGCTGGTTAGAATTCAGTTTTCCTTCACCTAGATTGGTTGCCTTATTAAGACAAGAGAATCTAGTTTGCCTTACTATTTACCCATAGCTGAGGGAAGAAGAGATGGATTTATGCTTTTTCCAAGGGCATTAACACAAAGGGAAATTTGATTTGAACCCAGATCACTGATTTCATTTCCTTTGACAATAATCATTACATTAAGTACACCTTCACAAAATATTGTAAAACACTAGTCAACTGTTTCTTTGTTTCTTACCTGGAATTTGTTTATCACTAATCTGAAATGAGTTAAAACCTAATAGTAAGCAAAAGTAAAGTCGGCGACTGTACTCGAGGGTGACCCAAATGCTCCCTTTTCAATAGCTACTACACTGAGGTGTAGGGGAGGGTGCTACTCCTTTCCCTGGATTGCTCTACTTTACCCTTTATATGTAGCTTATAATACCGAATGTTAAGCAAAGAGGTATCAAGTACCATTTTTTTAAGTCTTTGGTATGACTCTCTACTCACTTGGCCAATGAGCTGGTCAAAACCTGATAAGAAACCTAATAAGATATTTATATATATTCAATTTAGGTTAATTGTTAACATAATTCTGTTGTAAGCAGATTTTGAGTGGCTCACATCAATAATAGTTCACTCTATTATCGCTGTTGCTATGGTTTAATTAATATCACTGCTGTTCTACTTCAATAATAACCCGCAAAGGTTTATATGCCATTAAACAAAAAACCAAAACAAACTAAAGAATAGTTCATTATAAAGATATTTATTCAAATAAAGAATGGTAAATTATTAGTCCTTCAGAAGGATCACGAATGGACCTGTTGGTATTCTATCGTGAAGCTTGGTAGCTATGAGTCAGTACTCACCTGCGTAAAAAGTGATGAGTTATGAGTTGAGCTGAGATTATATTGACATTGGGGCATTACATTATTTGTTAGTGGTTAAATCCATTCTCTGGACAGTGATTGGTTGCTGGCCCAGTGAATGGGTATATATATATATATATATATATATATATATACCAGCTTGCTTCAGTCATGTTACAGGCTCAGTATTGAGTTACTGCCTGTTTTATTTTTTGTCTGCCAGCTGGATGCTAGCTGGGACTGCTGAGCCAGTAAGTGTTGTTATTCTTGTTGTTTATTCTGTACATTAGAGCAGTGACTTCTACAGGACCATTTTTCAAACTTGATAATGATGATGACAATAATAATTAAAAGTATTCAAACTAAAACCCCAAAAAATAAAACTTTTGTCTTGCAGCATCTTGCTCACCATCTGGAAAGAATTTTTTAGAATATGAATAAACAATCTTTGTCTCTTGTATTAAATGAAACATCTTAAAGTGCACATATATATGTATATATGATGGCCCAAGATCAAGCTGAAAGTACTTGGGAACTAATTAATTATGGAATGTTTATTAACCAATTCCGGTTGGATATCATAATATCAATATGGCAACTTGAGAGGAAAAATACAAAAATATGTAGACAAAAAATGTCTATATTGTTTAATCAAATATGTATTAACAAAGAAATGCTTCCCAAATATGCATCTTTTAAACTGCATAATCCTGCAACTTACCAATATTACAGCATTTTGGAATACAGATGTGATCTTGTGAAGAGATAAATTACCCTCTGTAACGATAGAATCAAATTTGAAAATGAATGCTACGACAATATATATATATATATATATATACACACACACACACACACATGATGGTCATTTAATAAATAAGGTGAATTTTGCATCGTGTGTTGGCAATAGGATGCACTATTTACAGTTGCACCTTTTTCATGGAAATCAATAATGACTGGTTATTTCATGCTCCAGAAGATTGTCAGCTTGACCTTTTTTACTGATGGCTGTGCCCAGAACTTTTTCTTTACCAGAGAGTCAGTGTTTTTCCACTGCATGGACTGTCTTTTCCACTGAGGTTTGTAGTGGCAATCATTTAGCCAATTTACAAAGACTTTTTTTGACTAAAACATACTTCTCTGTGCACATCACTCATTCTTCTATAAATTACACATGGTTTTCACTTCTTATTCACAAAATCTTTTATGACTGACCTCTCTGTTTAAGTTTAAGGCACTTTTTGATTTCCCACTATTTTGAGGCTACGCAAAATAAATATTTTTGTGATATAGTAAAGTAAAGTTGGCAACCATAGTCAAGGGTGATCTGAAGGCTCCCTTTTCAATAGCTACTACCCTGAGGTGTAGGAGAGGGTGCTACTCCTTTCTTTGGATTGCCCCACTTTACCCTTGATCCTTACCGTATAATGCTGAGTGTTAAGCAAGGCAGCATCAAGTACCATTTTTTGAGTCTTTGGTATGACTTGACCTGGGATTGAACCATGGTCTCCTGGACCACTGGCAAACACTCTACTCATTAGACCAATTGCTTGCTCTGTATTCATACTTTAAAACAAATACTGTTCATTTAAAAAAAAATCAGTTTAAAATCTAAAACAGGTGTGTACTAATAGGAGGGAATAAAATTGTGCTCAACTCAAAAATCTTGTAGAATTAATATATGCATATTTAATCACCAAAACTTAACCTTTGATCAAGAAATTATAAAACTTTGGTAAGTTTTATTCCTTCTTCTTTTTAATGACATTACTATTATTTATCAGTCAAATTGTATTTGACATATAAGTGCATTAACAGGTTTACTAACATGGTGGTTATAATACTTTCAATATTCTTATGCTTTCCACCAGTTTAATTGAATCAGCTGCTGCAATTAAGCTTACTACACATCAGTCTATTAATAATCCCATTAAACTAAAAAACTCTATGCAAGCGTATACTAAGCCATACTCCTCATAGCAAGCGTATACTAAGCCATAAGAGTTCTTATGTTCCTCACTAATTGCATTGAATCAGCTGCTACAGTTGAGCTTACTACCCACCAGTCCATTAATGATCCCATAAAAATGAAAACCTCTACCCGTGTCATAACTAGTATTTAACCAGAAATAAATTTAAGTCTCCCCACTGCAAGGTCACACTAAGTAATAAGAGTTGAAATAATAGCCATGCAGAAGAGTTTTTTTTTTTTTTTTAAGTTAATGTTATTTTTCATGTATTGTATACAAATTTTTAACACAAGACATTTTTAAAACCTTTGTTGTAAAAAAAGAATAGGTTAATTACTTTGTGTTGAGTACCAAAATTGGAAAAAAATATGCTGAAAATTCTACAAATTCTACAAATGAAAAATATGCTGTATTTGAAACAGTATTAGCTATATCCACAATATTTTTTTGTATAATGAATAGATGTCTCATTAGAAAGAAAAAATTAACTTTTAAATTCATACTATATTGAAAACTGAAGTAGTTGTTAAAAGCATACAGTTTATATTAAGTCTATATATTTTGAGTCTTAACACTAAAAATAGAAACCAGAAATCTATAGAACTTTTCATTTTCACCGATGAATTTGCATAAGGTAACTTCTAGGCTAAAAGATCATTGCAGCTTTTATTAGAAAACTTTCTTGACTTGCTAAAAGAAGTCTTTTCAAAGACTTTTAAAAAAATCATTATAAACCTCACAATGATAAATAAAAAAAAGGTGTGTCAGTCGAGAAATAGGCCAGCTTTAAAATTCCAAAGAATAAAGAAAATTTCCCACAAAGAATAAAATAACATCTTGAAAAAGCATATTTCAGGTTGATTCATTAATTCAACTTGAAGAATAATCATAACTGCAGCAAATATTAAGAAAGCAAGGGCACCAAACAATGCTCAGAAAAAAAAATGACGGGGCAAAATGTTTTTTGAAATGATTCTGATATATATTTTAGCTAGATTCTATGGATATAGAAATATGACCATGACATAAATACTCACACAAAAATCTTTAACCATAAAAGTAAATTATGACTAGTTTGTAACCCCCCAAAAACCAACAAAACAAACAAACCCTGTTACAAGTCTTACTTGAATTTAGAAAATAGCTTAATATTGTAGCAGAGGAATTTTTTGCGTACTGTGATAAAAAAGTTTATGCTGGAATGAATTATGAAATAAAACAAGCGAACCTGAAAAAAAATAACAGGAGGTTGAATTGAACAGACATTTTTGATGTATTATTTCGGCAATAAGTAATAATTTGCAAAATATGTTTTTGTATATCAATTTTTTTGTATATATACAATGTAAGTAAATTTTTTAGTATTTTTTATTCATTAATTTATTTTTGATTGCTTTCTTGTATATGAGTCCTAAATTCCTTTTGAAGATAAAACATGGTTATCGTAAAACTTTGCCTGTCAGCTGGGACTGTAGAATGCACCAACTGCTTCTCTGCAGAGGGGTAAGACCCCCCCCAATCCAATGAGTGTCCTGGATATGATACTAAGCAATCTGATGGTGAAATTTCAGTTATGCTGGAGCTTTGGGAATGAGTACCCCTTCATTACCATCGCTCCCAGGTCCACTCTGACCTGGAGTGGTAGCACCTGACAGGGCCCTATCTATGGGTCAAATAGAACTAATCTGCATACTTATGCTAAACTAGATTACTTGAAATTGAACTGTTTAGATATTTAAACTGTGTACTTACGTTAAACTGAATTTGTTGAATTAGAACTTTTTGACTAAACTGAATAGTTTGAAATAGAAATGTTTTTGACAATTAAACTGTGTACTCATGCTAAACTGAATTGTTTGAAATAGAACTGATTATTTGTATAAAAATAGATTTGGCATTAAATAACCTCCAAAGGTTGATATGCCATGAAACCCAACCAACCAACATATCATGAAACTTGTGACTGATATTTTTGATTCAGTTTGAAGCATTTTGAGTCTGTCTTCAGCTACTGGATTGCTGTGACTAGTAGAAAGAGATAGTTGGTATTCAGATCCACTAGATTTTGGTGGCAGAATGGGGAAAGTTATTTTTAGAATTTCCCACTCATAGGTCCTTTTTTATTTTTTATATTTGATATAACACTTGGGTTAGAGACAGTTTTAAACACTTTGTGGACAGTGTTCCTTGTTCTTCCATTTTTTAAAAACATATAGAATTCTTTTTTACTAATTACTCATGAACATTCAGCATATAGCAGACTGTATAGAAAATATAGATCTGACATACTCTGTTCTACCATTTATGAGGTAAAAAATGTATATTATATCAAAGTCTTTATTTTACTATAACTGTATTTTGCCATCTGATGACCTCTAGTGATCACAGATAACCTTAGAGGTCAACTTCAAATAGTCTATATTGGAACCTAAGTTTAAGTCAATATCATATACAAGACTCTCAGACATGCAGAGATCTAAAAAGGTATGTCATTTTATTTCTGTTATTTATCTACATTTTACTATTAAAAAAAATTCAGCAGAATCTATTTTCATGGTCTCTGAAGATTTAAGATTTTATAAGAATAAGACTGATTATATAAAGAAAAGCACATTGCTTTAGTTTGAAAAATATTTCTGTTTTGCAAGGTGAGTTTCTAGTAAGAAGCCAAACATGCTCTCTAGGGATGGAACTTTAGATGTTTTCTCAGCCATCAGAACCAAACTTGATCATGCATGTGATAGTTTTGTAGTTTTAAACACTGAACCAATTCTATTCTTTCTTCTCACTTTCATGTTCTCTTTCGTCTCCTCTATTCACCTGGAAACCAATGTTTTCTTCTTGTCCTGTTTTTCCCCTGCTCCTCTACTATATTTTCTCCTTCTCAATATTTCTCTTATCTCTCTACCATGTTTTCTTCCCTTTCATTGCCTCCCACCACATTTTCTCCCTCCTTTTTATTGCCTCTCTACCACCTTTCCTTTCTCCTTTCCCTCACCATGTTTCCTTCTTCTTTCTTCTACCCCTCTGTCATATTCTCTGGTTTTCTTCCTTTTCTACCTCTCTTTGCCTTTTAGTCCCCTTCAAACTACTACTCTTGAGATTTCCCACACATACACCAGTATCCTTTCCACTTTTCAAAACAGTCTGCTTAGTTCTCTTTCAGGATTGCCATCAGCTGCCTCATCACATTCCCCTTAATCTCATCCACAGTTAGAAACCTTTTTTTTAAAATGATAATTCTAGCTTTGTGAAAAGTCAAAAGTCACTGGGATCCACACCTGGACTGTAGAGGATTTGACATGCCAAAAACTTTTCACCCTCTACGATGTTTTCTCATATTCTTTCTCCTTTCTTTCACATCCTTTAGCTAATGGCTTCTTAATCTGCCTTAAAGTACTTCCATTGGCACCTCACACACTTATCCTGGCATCTCTTACACTTATCAAAACAGTCTGCAAAGTTCTCTTTTGGAATTGCTATCACCTGCCTCATCACATTCTCCTTAATCTTATTCCTGAAATTTCCTCAGTGATTTTAACTTAAATATCAGGTTGGAATGAATGTAAAGTCTGATTTTAGAGTATATATTATAGATGAAAAAACTTATGCCTATTGAAATATTCAATCATTAATATATTGCTTCCAAGAATCTCATTCTATTTGTCAACAAACTTATCGGTGCCATGCTTGTAAAATTATTTAGGTTTTGATATAAAAGATGAGACTAACTTGTGTTCAATCACTTTTCCTGATGTTGACTTAAGACCATCTAAATGATTCTGAGTACCTCTAAGAGATCTTTAGTCAATTGAGCTGTGTGAGGACAGGCATTATTGTGATGGAAGATGACCCCTTTCTGTTGACTAAGGAAGGATGTTTTATGTCCAAAGCTGTTTTCAGATGAAGTTGATTGCAGTAGAAATTAAAGGCGATTGTTCGATTATTGTCTAACAGTTTGTAATAGACAATTCATTGAATATTCCACCGTACACTTAACATGATCTTCTTTGGATCAAGTCCACCTCTTAGTTGCTAAGCAGGTCTATTTCCTTGACTGATCCACTGATGACAGCATTTAATATCATGATAAAGAATCCACTTATCATAATCAGTTACAAGCTGGTCTAACAAAGGCATCTGATGGTGTCATTTAAGCAATGACTCACAGTGAGCAATTTTGTTCTTATGTAAATAGTGAATGTAAATGGTAGATATCTATATAATTTTTTTTCTACATTAAAACAAAATTTAGGATTTTTTATACAAGTATCATAGTTTTTTTTAAATTATTATCTGAGAAGTCCATAGGTCTATACATGGCATAATGGTTAGAGTATTTGCCAATAGCCTAGAAAGCCCAGGTTGAGTCATACTAAAGACTAAAAAAAAATGGTACTTGATGCCTCCTTGCTGAACATTCAGCATAGTAAGATACAGATTAAAGGTAAGAGGAACCATACAGGCAAAGGAGTAGTGCCTTCTCCTACCTCAGTGTTGTAGCTTTTGAAAAGGGAGCCTTTGGATTGCCCTCAACTCCTGAAAATCTAAGTATTGTATTTCTGTATAATTTTTGTATATTACCTGAAAAATAATAGAAATTTTCATCTGTATGCAATTCTAGACAAGCACTATATATATATATATATATATATGAGAGAGAGTGTGTGTGCCTCATATATTACCTAAAATTACATGGAATAATAGAGTTGATGTTTGTGTAAATAGTTGAGTAAAGAAAATTACTGTTTTAATCTACAAAAATACGTATAAATGTAATACATGGTCATTCACAATCCATATAAGAGTAAGTTTTAGTAATTTGATTTGTTCCTTTAATGGATGCACTTAAATCCCCAAAATTATATATTAGCAATTAATCATATGTGAACCTCATCTTTGTGACTGGAATAAGGAAAGACTAAAGAAACATAGTAGATTGGTGAACTGAAAATGTAATTTTTAATTGTAAATGTTCAATAAAAAATAAAGCAGATAGCTTAAACTTATTTTTTATTTGGATGTAAATATGATATTTCTATTTAAAAATTTGTGTATGTTACTACAGAAATAATGGGAATTTTCATTTGTTGGCTATTCTAGACAAGCATCAATATATATATATATATACCCAACCTGTAAATTTTTCTTTAAAATGTCAGGTAGTCTGTTTCTTAGTCTGTGCTTATCTGCCTATCTTGATCTATTCCAATATTTTTCATGTACTGAATGTTGCATAAGTCTTGACTTTTGCCCCTCCACACACACACACACACACACACACACAGATGAGCTTTATATATTACTCAAGTCATCCATCAAAACAACCTAAATGAAATCGACTGTGCCAAGACTTCTTCCATCACAATCCTGAAAATGGATGATACATCATATGTAAAATATAATTGGGTTGAATTTTCAATTTTGTTTTGTTGATTATAGGAGTGGCTCATCAGGGTTGGGTTATATACTTTGATTAAATTCACATCTTTTAAAGTTAAATGCTAATCTCTATTGTTGTCACTTTGTTGTCTGATGACAGACACTTTGCAAAGTGGAATTCAGCTGAGATACAAAGTTAATGATACAAGTCAGGCAAGGAAAGTTAGAAAAGAAAATGTCTTCTTTTCTTTTCTTTTTTTAAGTTGCCAAAAATAATTTCAATTAATTGATTGAGTCTGTTTCAATTGTTCTATGTTGACATTATTGAAGAACAAGATTAAAAAAAAAAGAATTCTGCATTATTTTGGTAAAGTTTTCAGATTGTAATTATAATTTATATATTAATCATTGGTGTATGTATAATTATTTACTAAGCTTTGCTTAGTTGTGGCACAAGGCCAGATTTATATGACAGTCAATGAAACTCAAACTCACTCATTATGGTTTACTAGTCTAGCTTGCGATTACACCACATAAGATGCTCACATTGGTGTACACTATCAAAGTGTTCGTCTGTAGTGAGGGAGAAGTAAGAGTTTAAAGATTGTGTTTTGCCAATACTAACAATCCCTCTTGAACAGCTTAGAATGTGCCAATTGCATCTATGTCAATAGCAGTGCTTGAAAATATTTAACAGAATGCAAGCAAATGATTACTAGTATATAGAATTATTTGTATTAAATATAAATAAGTAAAACCATTTACCTTTGTGCAAAAAAAAAAAAAAAAAAATGAGCTCTGGCTCATTTAAAAATGTTATCTACAAAATGTATTTACATTTTGCAAGGATAGACCTACCCAACATATTTGCATGAGTAGTGTCTATTCACCTATATATTCTTCCAGTAAATAACAGTGTAGAGCTGGTCTGCACCAGTCTACTTGTGTGTCAGACCACTTTCAAGTTAACCAATATTCGACAATATATTTAATATAGACACAAAAGAATTTGGCATTGAATAACCTACAATGGTTGATGTGCCATAAAATTAAACAAAACCAAACCTATATTGCTTGAAATACTTGAAATTATAATTATGTGCAAATTATTAGTATTAGATAGGAATGTTTGAAATGATATAACAGCAAATTATTCTTAAAAGCATATATGCAAATGAATGATTATTAATATTAAATAGGAATTGTCAAGTTGATGAAATTATAATTGTGTACAAAGGATAATTATTAGTTAATTAATTGAAAAAAACATATAATTGTGTATAAATGAATGATTAAGTAAGTTTTGTTAGTTAAAACTATATATAATTGTATATAATAATAATAATAAATAAATATATATTAGATATATATATTTAATTCATGGAATTTAAACTGCGATCCCTGGGTTTCATGGAGTCTTTTGCAAAACAACAATCATCAGACAGTTAATTTTCTTAACTGCCTGATGTTTGTTGTTTTGAAAAAAACTCCATCAAACCCAGGGGTCCCTGTCTAAATTCCATGAATTAAATATATATATCTAATATATATTTATTTATTATCATTTATATAATAGCTCTATCCTAGATATTGAGCACTCTCCATATTATATTGTACTTGGTTCAACACAAACCCACAAAGGGATTTAGTGACAACCAACACTGTTATAATATAATTGTATATATGTGGGATATTCAATAAGTTTCCAGACTTTTTTGTACAGGCTTTCAAAATTGCCGTAGACACTTGAAAATTCAGTATGTTATTGCTATACATCTTATGAGATGAATGATCAATTTTTATGATTGCAGGTTCAAATGAACAGCTACAGCAGCAATTAGAATACACCCTACTAAAGCCTGATTGTCACAGGTGGTGATTTTCAAAAGTGCAATCTTGATGTGAGGACACTTTAGAAGAATGATATGCAATAAAATTCTGTTTCAAACTTGGAAAAAATGCCACAGAAATGTATGGAATGCTTCAGACTGCTTTTGGAGCATCTTGCATGAATTGAGCATCAGTTTTTGTGTGGCATAAGAGATTTAAGGAAGGCAGGGAGTCTGTGAGGGATGATGAGAAGTGTGGGAGGAGTAAGGAAGTCAATACACCAGAGTTGATTGGCCAAAGGGTTAGGGTTAGGGTTGCTATGTTGAAGTTTTAACGGAGTTCAGGAAGAGATTCCATTGGAAGAGACCAGCACTCTTCAAATTGGGTCAGTGGCATTTCCACCAGTCCACAACTCCATCCTTGTCACAGACTATTTGATCAAGATGGGCATCAAGACAGTTCCTCAGCCTCCCTATACTCCAGACCATGCTCCTTGTGACTTTTGCTTATTCCCTAAGCTCACAGACTGTCTTTATGTGACAATTGAGGAGATGAAAGAGGCTGTAATGAAGGTCATTGAGATGCTCACACAAGAGGACTTCCATGGGGCCTTCCAGAAGTTTTTGGAACAGTACAACAAGTGCATTGCAGCCGGAGGGGATTTCTTTGAAGGGGACTAGAGTTTCATGTGTGTACTATTAATAAAAGTGCCCATATGAAAAAAGTCTGGAAACTTATCTAATGATCCTTGTAGATTAGTATTAGATAAGAATGTTTGAAACCATATAACTGTGAGCAAATTATTTGTAGTGATAGTTACTTGAATTTATAATTTTATACAAGTTATCATCATTAACTACTTAAGAATATATATTGTAAAAAAAATAGAAGAAAGAAAAAAGAGATTGATTTTTGTATTAAATAACTCAACAAGAATTAGCTTGCAATAAAACTCTCTGACTTGTCAACTAACCCACCCAAACCATGATGTACTTTCATTTGTTGTATTTTTGGTTGCTCAGAACAATAAGAACACTTACAGCTTTTTTGTAAAAAAAATCAACCAAATTTTTTTCTTAATCTTAAAACCATATAACCGTGTGAAGATAAATGATTATTAAATAGGAATAGTTAGTTAAAACCATATATAGTTGTATGGAGATTAATATTAGATTAGAATGATTGAAACCATATAACTCTGTGCAAATTATTTATATCAATAGTTACTTGAAACTGTAACTATTTACAAATGATAATCATTAGCTACTTAATATATATCATTTGCAAAAAAAAAAAAAAGAAAAGAAAAGAAAATATTGACATTGCCATTTAATAATCAAACATGAGTTGACATGCGATAATATCAATTAATCTAAATATACTAATACTCACATTTTGAGCCTCTTTGAAAAAAAAAAAAAAAAGCGTGAGCAAACTGATTTTTTTTGCTCAACACTATATATAAATAAAAAATATATTGTTTGAAAAAAAATAAAAAATAAAAAGGAAATTGACTTCAGTATTAAATATACAACAAGAGTTAATACGCTATAAAGACATACCTACCAACAAAACAACTGATCATGTAGTTTCATATGTAGTATCTTTAGTTGTTCAGGAGTGTAAGAACACTTACCAAATTGTGGCTCATTTCTTTGGGTCAACTCTATATAAGATTGAACAATTAATAACACTATTGACCGAAACATGTGAAAAGAGAATGGTGATGGAAAATTTTATTTTATTATTTATCTTCATTGTCTAAACTTGACAAAGTTATAAGAGGAGGTTTTTGCAACTGTTACTACAGCAGCTTTTGTTTCCTTTTTGTTAGATTTTTAGTTCATTTTCTTAATATTTATCTTTGACTTAGTCTTCCCAAATGTCTGAATATTAAGTTTGGTTTCTTTGTTTTAATGGCATATCAACCTTCATGAGTTATTTGATGCCATACTCATACTTGTCGGAGAACAGATGCAGTACTATTTAAGTCATAGCTGGGGGAATTAGGGGGCTCATCTTTTCCCAGAGTATTTGTCTGAAAGTGAACATAATAGTATGACTGGCTTTAAACTCACTACAATATCGATCTAGCATGTTAGCCACTACATCATGGGGGAACCACCTCCCATCTAATATTAGTCATGGTATAGTTATAAGACCCCCTCCCCATAACAAGTGTCTTGCATATGACACTAAATAATCAGATGGTGAAGTTCCAGTAATGCTGGAGTTTTGGGGAATGTAGAGTACCCCTTCATTGCCATCGCTCTCATGTCCCCTCTGGCCTGGAGTGATAGCACCTGATAGTGTCCTATCTATAAGTCAAATAGAACGAAACTGTGTACTTATACTCAACTGAACTGCTTGAAATAGAACTGTTTTTGACATTGAAACTGTGTACTTATACTAAACTGAATTGTTCAAAATAGAACTGATTTCACAATTAATTATTTGTAAACAAAAATTATACTTATACTAAACTGAAATGTTTGAAATTTAATTTGGTGTTAAGTAACCTGTTGATATGTCCTAAAAAAAAACAACTAATCAACCAACCATTGACTACTCCTTCAGCTACCAGCTTGTTTCCTGATACTAAACCTGGCAAAAATTATTGAATTAACTCACTTAGAGAATGTTCACCTTAATTTTTTATTTCCAATGTATTTTTATTAGAAAATCATTTGCAATGAATTTTTAGAGTAAAAACCATTTCCAATATATTTTTCTACTAACCCAGACAAAAATTATGGAATTAACACACTTAGAGGATGTTCACCATGTTTGTTTTTTATTTAGTAGTAAATAAGCTAATAATAGTGTGACGCGGCATAAAAATATTTATCCCAGAATGAGAGTTTATTTTTCACACATGTGAAGTCGGGGCAGTCTGGCACTTGATCCCTCGCAAAATAAGTTCCAGTTAAGATTCCTTCTTTGGGCACATGGGGAACTGGCAGATAATGTGGGGGTTAATTTGGGGCTAGACTGACCGCCGCTGGCAAGGGGTTTCCATTTTCACGTACACACACCCACCAGACCACTTCGTCTTCCTACCCCAAGGATAATAGAAGATATGGGCCTCTAGGTTTAGATATAATATGATTATTTATCGTAGTCAACAATTCCAACTTCCCGTGTAATATTTTTAAAGGCGAATAGGACATTTAGCGAGAATAAATTGAAGCGAATGAAGCTGAAAAGGAACATGCGAAAGACAACTTGATAGGCAGACAATGCAATGAATAAATTTCGACACGAGGAGAGATATAAAATATAACAAGGTTTTTAATACATGCGGACACACATATTTAACGTGTCTGCTATATTATCAGTGGATAATAACAAATATACAAATGTCTTTCTTCCTTATTCTTTTCTTTCTTCCTTCTTTAAATTGAGAGAGAGAGTATGTAATTGCAATACTTAGGAAGGGTGGAGGGAGAAAACAGTCTTAAGATTTACTTAGCTTTTTGACGGGTTCCTTCTGAGAGTATTTTCTCTTTTACGGGCTGGCGGGAATTTAATACAGCTTAGCTTGAAGGCATCTATTATCTTCTTGTCCAAGATTCTTTCCGCTTTTCCCTGGAATTTCGGCAACAGTTTCAATACATCTTATCACGCCAACTGCTGTCCTGAAACCCAGCTCTGCTTCTTCACCCGGAGTTTGGCATCAGATCCCCGTTCTCTCACGGCGACCTCTGTCCTGAAAACTAAATTCTTCATTCCTATTTCCACTGACCTCTTTCTTCTTCCTTCACCCTGTCAGGTGATTCATTTGGACTACTATATGTCCCTATACCCCCTTCTTTATCCATCCGGTCACAGAGTGCAACATCTCTTGGCTTTCATTCTGACCTGGATTTGTTACTTCGGCTGCGAGGAATTGACCTACATTCCTTATTCCTCTTTTAACAGTCAGTCTTTGGTGGCTTGTTAATTCAAACACGGAGGGGTAGGGGAAATTTCTTATTTCTCTCCTCTCAGTGATAGACCATGTGACAATAGATAATACTCAAAACATTTTTCTTTAAAAGCTGAACATTCTAGCTTCATCAAATATTCCTTGAATAAATTAGATTAAATCATTTGAATAAATTAATTAAAAAGATAATTTTAAAAATTGGTACATGAGAAGGCTCCGTCCATCAAAGATCTATTACCCTTGGGAAAAATTTGGTAATTAGCATCCTTAGAGAATGTTCATCTTATTTGTTTTTTTTATTTAGCAGTAAATAATCTAATGACAAATTAGATTGAGAAATTATAATGCTTAGGGTGAACATAAATGATGACCCTAAAATATTAAGTTAAAAATTGGATTGAGGATTGTTTTATTCTATAAGAATAATACTATTGTATTAAAAAAAATCTCATGGTTTTCTATTTTTGCTGTGTTACAGTAATGTACATACAAAAATATCATTGGTGATCTGAGTTCAAATACTGGACAAGGCTGTTAGCATTTTACTTGGGAAAGGTAAAAATAAATCTGTTTTCCTTCCAGCTATGAGAAAACAGTTGGACAAACTGAGTTTCTTTAGCCCAGGGAAGGCAACCAGTCTAGGAGAAGGAAAACTCTTAGTTCAAACCAGCTGTACTCTGCTTAATAATTGACTTTGTGTCACATCCTGCTTGTAGCAGAGGGATTGGGTAAATACCTACTTAGTTTTATATCTTTCATAAAATATATGAATTTAATGCTATGATATTAATCAAATATGCATAGAAACAATAGTATCTATCAATGGAAATGATTGGGTCATGTGCTCATCTGATTTAAGCATCCATTCCTTTTTGTAGTGTCAGCTCTGGCATTTTTGAAAGATTAACATATTCAAATATAAATTGTACAAAAGTGTGCAAGATAAATTTAATATGTAATTTACTACAGTATACTTTCCACAATATTTTTCTCCTCTCCCCAGTTACGGATAGATATTTGAGCAGACTGGGTTTCTTCAGCCTTGGTAAGGCAACCAGTCTAGGAAGGAAAACTTTGAATTCAAACCATCTGTACTCTGTTTAAAAATTGACCTTGTGTCACATCCTACCTGTGGTGAAGGGGTTGAGTAAATATATCCGTGCAATGATAAATACAGGGCGTGGAAGCAAAATTAGGAATGTTCTAGTATAATAATAAATGATGCTATTATAAAACAAGATTAATTCTGATTTTAAGAAATAAACAGCAAAATAAGAAGATAGACACAAAACAGTAAATTTACTCAATATGGCTGTCATTTTTTCAATTATTGTTTCAACATGCCTTCAAAACAAATTCTTCAGATATTTTATTCCATTCCTCTTCAATACCAGTCATACGCAAACCAATATTTGGATGTGGAGTTGCATTTGTTTTGTTTTCTAAAAACCCCATATAGCGTAATCAAGGGGATTAAGGTTTGGGCTTGATGGAGGCCATAAAGAAACTCCAATTATTTTGGAAATTGTTTTGGCTTGGTTCTGGCATTTAGCAAATCATAGATTCTTTGTTTTTTCTTTTCTTGCTCACTCATATTGGGCTGAATTTTAATAAAAAAAAAGTGCTTGAAAAATAGAGCTAATCATGAACATTTAGATTTATCATGTTTTTTTTTTTTAAATTGGATTAATCAGACTAAAAATAAACATTTTAAAAGTGATTCCATATCTTGCTTCTGCACCCTGTAGTAAAAAGGCATGAATTCAATCATCTCTATAACATATTTTGCTTCCACACTCTGTATTTATTTAAAGCGTATCTCTGTTCTATATTGATTTTTACAGAATATTGAACTAATGTAAAAACAAAGTTTAACCAAGATGATATAATGGTGTATTGAGTATTTACTTACCTTTTTTGTTGTGCAAAATTGTTTATTTTTATTGCTTTAGAACTACTGGTGCTAGAAAATCAGCTATCTACCTGTAATAAAATTTCTTTGATGGAAATCTTTTTTTCTGTACATGATATTTTTTCATACATACTTTTATTAATCAAAGAATAAATTCCATTGGCCTAATGAGTAATATGTTCACCAATGGTGTGGGAAACCAGGGTTCAATCCTTGGTCGAGTCATACCAAAGACTCAAAAAGTGGCTCTTGATGCTGCCTTGCTTAACACTCAGCATTATAAGGTAAGGATCAAGAGTAAAGTGGAGCAATCCAGAGAATGGAGTAGCCCCCTTCCCTACACCTTGGTGTAGTAGCTATTGAAAAGGAAGCCTTTGAGTCACTCTCGACAAAGGTCGCCAACTTTACTTTATGATTTATCAAATGTCCATTTGTCTATACAACTATGGGTTTGCTACTTAAAGAGCCAATTTCAACCAAACTTTTAGGAATTGTTAGTCATACCTGAAAATATTTTAAACTATACTAGAAGACTAGATTTCTGGGTGGTATCATTCTTCTGTGTATTACTGTTCCTTTCAATGTCACCCCAGTCAGCAGGAGCTATAGAATACACTGACTACATCCCAGCAGAAGGGTAAGACTACCCCACCAATGAGTGTCCTGGATATGATACTAAACTATCTGATGGTGAGGCTTCAGTAATGCTGGGGCTTTGGGGAAAGCAGAGTACTTCAATGCATTTCTCCCAGGTCTTCTCTGGTCCAGAGTGGTAGCACAGGATAGTGTCCTATCTATGGGTCACGTAGAACTGTTTGACATTTAAACTAAGTGCAAACAAATGACTTATGCTAAATTGAATTGTTTGAAATAGAATTGTTTGATCCTTTAACTGTGTAAACAAATGACTGATGTTTAATTGAATTGTCAATGATACATTGCAATACTTGGAACCATTTAACTCTGTGCAAAAGAATGAGCTTCACCTCATTTAAAAATGCTATCAACAAAATGTACTTACAAATCATATATATCTAATATGGGGATTTGGCATTAAATAACCTAAAATTGTTGATATGCCATAAAACCAAACCAAACCAATCCTTTCACTGTAAAAGTCTGTCTATCTAACAGAGCTTATCTACTTTCTTATTAATCACTACAAAATGCCAAGAAACAGGAAAGGAGTATATTAAATAAATACGTTTGTGATTCAATTGATTTAAGTACAAGTGAAGTTTATTTATTTTTGACTGTCTTTGATTCAAATTTGGGAAGAAGAAATTAAACATGTTTGGGGTTTCTTGCCAATTCTGCTTGGCATAATTTAATCTGTATTCATACAAATTAGGTCATAAGGAGTGGGAGAAATTAAAGATTTTATTCTAAGTGTTCTCTTAAAACTTTTTCAACAGTATGTTTAACTGAAATAAACAGGATTAGCTATCTATCTATCTATCTGTCTTGAGAGAGAGAGAGAGAGAGAGAGACATTGTGTCTGAGAAAGAAAAACTAAGTTTGGAAAATCAGTTTGACATGTTTTGATATGTTACATAATTAATTGGTGAGATTGAGTATTAACATGTGTGGGTGATTTAAAATGAGTCAACCTTTAAGGAGGTGGAAAGATACTACAGCAACACTTGGTGTGAATGACAGAACCCATGACTATAATTGGGCTTAGAAGTCATTGATCAGATGGCACTAGGAAAATAGTTTGAACATTTAGTTGATTTTGAGACCTTGATTGGCATGTATGTAACAATGGATGTCCTTCATTTTTCCATCCATTCAACTACTCCCCAATGTATATGAGTATTATGTCTAGAAGAAATCATTAGTTAGTTATTCTTGTTGGTAAGAAATGTTCTTTGAATTCACACCATGGGCCATTGAAGATAAGTGAGAGTCAAGACAATAAATGGCCATTGTATGAAGAGACCTATCTAATAGATAGAGGTCTATCGTCTTCATAATACAAATGAATTTATGACCAAAAAAGAATTTATACAGTTAGGTAGATATTTGTTGTTTTCGGATAATAAATTCATTTGTGTTCAGATGATGCAAGACCTAGCAAATTATGTCATTCTGATTTTCAGAACAGTCTTTTTCTATTTCATTTCATTGGAGTTCATACCAAATGTTTCATGTGTGGGTGTGTGTGTATATATATATATATATATAGATAGATATATGTATATGAGGAGCAGTTGAAAAGTTGATAGGCTGACCAAAATACTTCTATGTAATGTGATCAAATGAGGTTTACTTTTCAATATACTCCTCATTGTAGTCCACACACTTCTTCTATTGGTTGCTGAGCTTGGATTCCTTTGGCCAAAAAAGTCATTAGCAGTATATATGATGTCATCTTATGAACTTTTCAACCCATCCTCATCAGTGTGTGTGTGTACATATATATGTATATATAGAAATTACTGGCCATTGGCCTAATGAGTAGAATGTTTGCCAATGGTCCAGGAGACTGAGGTTCAATACCAGGTTGAGTCATACCAAAGACTCAAAAAATGGTACTTGATGCCAACTTGCTTCACACTCAGCACTATAACTTAAGACCAAAGGTAAAGTAGAGCAATCTAGAGAGTGCCGTAGTGCCCTCCCCTACACCTTGGTGTTGTAGCTATTGAAAAAGGAGCCTTCGTGTCATCCTTGACTAAGGTTGCCAACTTTACTTATATATATGTTGTGGCCCTGGAAAGGGGCACTAATAAAAACACAAACACGGGTATTAGATAACAGATTATATTACCTAAGAAAGATAGAGTTACATAGAAAAGGTAAGAAGTCTCGTACTGTTCGGATAATACCGATATTGATCTGTCCTCTGGCAGCAAAATCTCTAGTACTAATAACCATGAGAAGAGTCCATTATGGTGATATGGGTAAGGCTCCTACAACAATATAGAAATAATGCCATTCTCTATATTTATGAATAAAGAGTACTTAATATTGGTTATAGGGAATATGTAGATCTACATTAGGATAGTGTAGTCAGATTTAATGGCACTTGGTGACTATTAGTTTCTTGCATTAGGTCAAGATCAGATATATATATATATATAGAGAGAGAGATGAACAAAAGTGATAAGACAAATAGGAATATTTCTTTGTAGTTATTCCCTTTTTTAATTGTTCTCAACTACTTTTGACCTTTAATCATTGCCAGTTTTTGTGAAGAAAAGGGTTTTTTTTGTTTTTGAAATAATTTTTTAAAGAGTTGATATGCTACAAAAGAAATGATCAAATGATAAAAGATGAACTGGTAGTGTAGCTTATCTATTAAAGGAAAAAATATATATAGTGACACAAAAAAAATTTCCTTTTACCTTTGAATAAAGCATAGAAATGCGATGACTTTAAAAAAATCAAATTTACTTTTGAGATGATTCATCTGATTGTGAGGCTCCACTCTTGGAATATGGAGAATGTAGAGTACCCCTTCATGACTATTACTGTCAGGTCCACTCTGATCTGAAGTGGTAGTATCTGTTAGGACCCTATTTATGGGTCAAATAGAACTGTTTAATCTTTTACAAGGAATTATTATTAATATTAAAAGCAATATTGAACAAGTCCTGGAGGCAGCACCTAACAAAGCAGCAGCTGTACGGCCACCTACCACCCATCAGGAAAACTACCCAAGTTAGACAAACCAGACATGTGGGACAGTGCTGAAGAAGTAAGGATGAACTTGTAAGCGATATACTTCAGTGAATTCCTTCACATGGACAAGCAAAGGCAGGATGACCTGCTAGAATCTATATACAACAGCTCTGTGCTGATACAGGATGTAGCCTTGAAGATCTACCAGGGGCGATGGACGATAGCAACAGATGGTGAGAAGGGTCAGGGAGGTCCATGCTGGTGGCACGACATGATGATGATGAGCAATACTGCAAACCATTTAACTGAGCAAACTAGTTTTAAATTAAATAGGAGTGCTTGATGAATAGAATCACTAATGTTAAATAACAATATTTGAAACCATTTAACTGTGTGTAAAATAAAATGATTGATATTAAATAGAATTATTAATGTTGAATAAGCATACTTGAAACTATTTAACTGTGTGAAAACAATAAATAGCAATACTTGAAAGCATTTAACTGTATGCAAACGAGTGAGCTCTTACTCTTCAAAATAAAGTTACTTACAAATTATTCATTTAAAAATCATATATAATATACATTCATAAAGAGGATTTGGCATAAGATAACCATCAAGGGTTGATATTGTCATTAAACCAAATAACCTTACTTTGTAGATTATTTTATTGTACGCATATATTTTTATTGGTGTATAATCTGGCATTCGAGCTAGCACAGTGCCCTTAATATAATTGAACTGAATTTTCACATAAATTGATGGTATTAATCTGATCATAACTACTGTAAAATTCAACAATTTTTAAAAATAAAATTTACATTATTTTGTCAATAATTGCATTCTGAGTAACTGTTTCTATTACACCAAGTTATGAAAATTGCTCTGAAAAGCACTGGATAGAAAGTTTATTTTATATTTTAGCAAATTTATAAAACTATCTATCACATTTTAATGCCCAGATAGACCTTAGTAGCTTTTATGCTTTTTTAAATCATTCCTCATGTATACAGTAGTAAAATACTCAATTTTATAATTTCAAGAGTGTATTTTATGAGCTTATAAGTACAGTATGTCAAAATAGAAAGTTTTTCAAGAGGCAAATCTTTTGCTTTACTGACAATTTAGTCCAATTTGTCTCATTTAAAATCGTCTCTTCTACTGTTGATACACTATCCTCATTCCCCCCCCCCTGTTAAGGAATGAATGTAATTACCCAATCCCTCTACCATGAGCAGGATGCAATGCAAGTTCAATTTTTGAGTGAAGTTTAACAGGTTTGAATTCAGTTTTCCTTCTCCTAGGTGAGTTGCCATATCAAGGTTAAAGAGGACAGTCTACTCTACTATTTATCCTTAGTTGGAGTGAGAATATTTGGATGCATACCTTTCCTCGGACTATGTGAAAATGCAAACAGACCTATCCAGTATTTGAGCTGGGGTTGCTGTGTTGATTTCTGTCAAAGTTCGGTACTTGAGTGTAGTTCATGTGTTGAATTATGCGTGAAAGTGAATTGTCACTTGAGCATCAAGAAGGGAAGATTATATGGGCATCGGGGTGTTCCACCATGAGCAAGTGGTCTCGTCCATTCTCAGTGTGTTGATTGTTGATTGGCTGTGAGCCCAGGAGTGTCTATGCTAGCGTGCATATATGCTGGCCCACACATTGGCATTTGTTTGTTAACCGACGTCAGCTGGGCCGCCAAGCCAGTAAGTCTTGTTTATTTTCTCCTGTGCGTTAGGGTAGTAGCTTCTTCATCTCCCCTCCCACGCACGTGTAGGTTGGGTTGTATGTGGGCTGTGTCTTTCTTTGAGGCCTGGTCTGTTATGTGGTAGTTGTTCAGATAGAGCTCTAGGGATTTTGGATGATTGAGAGTGTGTAAGTGTATGTGTGGTTTGTTTGGGGTGTCATTACTGGAGGATGTTAGGGGATCAGGATGTAGAAGTGGAGTATTAATTGTAGGGGTTATGGCTGCAGGTGTTGCACTTGGTATTGGTTTTGGTGCGGTCTTGAATTTACATTTTCTCAGTAAACAATGGTTCCCAAGTGTGATTCTTCCAGATCCATCTACTCTTATTCGGTATTGGTGGTTTGGTAGGGCAGTGATGACTTTTCCTGTAGTGTTCCATTGGTGGTTTAGTGGCTTGTTTGTAACGGGGAGAGGTTGTGGGTGTGTGTATTGTACCTTTCTACGATTTTGCTGTTTCAGTGGTGGAGGATTTTATTGCAGCATTAAGAAGCTGCTACTCATTCGGTATGTGGCTTGTAGAGGGTTGGCTGTGGAGGGATGGGATCACAGAGTTGGCGGTGAAGTAGAAGTTGCGCCAGTGACGGGCCAATACCTTGGATTGGGGTGTTTTGGTATTGTAGATCGGCCTGGGTGACCTGGTCATTGTCCAAGGAACCTTGGCGGTCTGTGTTATTGCTATACATCTTATGAGATGACTGACTAAATTTTATGATTTCAGATTCAAAGGAACAGCTACAGCAGCAATTGGAATACACCATACTAAAGCCTGATTTTCACAGCTGGTGAATTTCAAAAATGCAATCTGGATGTGAGGACAGTTTAGAAGAACAATATGCAATAAAATTCTGTTTTAAACTTGGAAAAAATGCCACAGAAACATATGGAATGCTTCAGACTGCTTTTGGAGCATCTTGCATGAATTGAGCATCAGTTTTTGAGTGGCATAAGAGATTTAAGGAAGGCAGGGAATCCATGAGGGATGATGAGAGGTGTGGAAGGAGTAAGGAAGTCAACACACCACTATTGATTGGCCAAACGGTTAGGGTTAGGGCTACTATGTTGAGGTTTTAAGGGAGTTCAGGAAGAGATTCCGTTGGAAGAGGCCAGCACTCTTCAAATCGAGTCAGTGGCATTTCCACCAGGGCAATGCACCAGTTCATTACTCTATCCTTGTCACAGACTATTTGACGAAGATGGGCATCAAGGCAGTTCCTCACCATCCCTATAGTCCAGACCTTGCCCCCTGTGACTTTTGGTTATTCCCTAAGCTCAGAGGCTGTTGTTATGAGACAATTGAGAAGATTAAAGAGGCTGTGAGGAAGGGCATTGACACGCTCACACAAGAGGACTTCCATCGGGCTTTCCAGAAGTTGTTGGAACGGTACAATAAGTGCATTTAAGCTGGAGGAGATTACTTTGAAGGGGACTAGAGTTTAATGTGTGTACAATCAATAAAAGTGCCTGTACGAAAAAAGTCTGGAAACTTATTGTATGCACCTCGTATCACTAACAATTCAATTAAACATTTACACACAGTTAAATGTAAAAAAAGTTCTATTTCAAACAATTCTATTCAGCATAAGCATACAGTTTAGTTCTATTTGACCCATAGATAGGACCCTATCTGTGTTGTATTTTGACCTGTGACCCGGCCAAACTTGCCATTCCAAAGTGATGCACCGGAAGGAAGTGACACATTCCAATGGCACTTATGAGGAAAAATCGCGTAGGTGGACCTGGCAACAAAATGGGACAAGGAAAAAATCCCATGATGCACTCATAGACTGATGCACCGGAAGAGAGTGACCTCTGAACTGCATGACAGTTATTTCCGCTTGATGACGATCAAACATGCCATTCCAAACATTGAGTGGGCATTGAACTATTATATAACTCTTATATAACTCTTATATAACTCTGTCAAGACAGGGATCAGTTGGAGTAGAGATGAGATGTGGTAGGGAAAGCCACGCCAGGCCGAAGGGGCCCTCAGGGCCCCTGATTAAGTTGGGGTCCAGAGAAGTTGCTGATAAGATGTGGTAGAGAAAGCCCGGCAGAAGGGGCCCTCAGGACCCCCGATGGTTTTTGGAGACCCGTTGGTGACAAGATGCGGTAGAGAAAGCTGCACCCAGCAGAGTGGGCCTCTGGGCCTCCGGTTGAGCAGCCCTGGAGAACAAGAAAGACACAACGCTGACGGCCATAAGAGTGGAGGTCAATATATTGCAGCTATGTTCGGTCTCCAGCTCCCTCTCACACGCAAACCTTGAGTAACCCTTTTCGAACCCTTACAATCAAGTGAGAGGTACATATATTTTATAAAGAAGTCTTTGCTCATTGTTTATTATTGCGTTGGTATGTATCCAGCATGTATATGTGTATACAAGCATATTTATTATATGACGATACAACATCTGATGTTACCACTCCAGGCCAGATTGGATCTGGGAATGATAGCATTCCCCAAAGCTCCAGCATTACTGGAAACTCACTTTCCGATTGTTTTGTGTCATATTTAGAGCACTCGTTGGGGGAGTCTTACTCCTCTGCAAAGATGCAGTAGGTGTATTCTGTAGCCCCAGCCAACTGGGCCATACGACTCTGGTTAACAGTGTATCTGGGAGTAATGTCAATGAAGGAATGACTGCATATTTCACTAAGCTCCAGAAGTGGAGCCTAGCCACCAGATGTAGTTTAGCATCATGCCCAGGACAACCAAAAAACCAAATGAATAAAATAATCAAGTCTTTGTCAAAGTTCGGTACTTGAGTGTAGTTCACGTGTTGAATTATGCGTGAAAGTGAATAGTCACTTGAGCATCAGGAAGGGAAGATTATATGTGCATCGGGGCATTCTACCATGTGCAGGTAATCTCATCCTGTGAGCCCAGGAGTGGCTATGCTAGCATGCATATATGCTGGCTCACTCATTGGCATTTGTTTGTTAGCTGATGTCAGCCGGGCCGCCAAACTGGTAAATCTTGTTTATTTTCTCCTGTGTGTTAGGGTAGTAGCTTTTTCAATTTCCTATGATGATAACCATTACACCTTGAGTGCCTCCTATTCAAGAATGTATTCTGGCTGCTGTTTTTGAAGTATAGTTTACAGGTCTAAAATTGTATTTTATTCTTTCTTTCTAATTGTCTGAAATATATAACTTCGCAGCATAGATTTCAGCTTTGGAAACAAAGAGAAGTTTAAGGAACTAAATGCTTGTGACATTGTGTATAGTTCAAACAATTATCTGCATAGACCTGATGATAAGTGTTATGCTATGCACTCTCCTCCTGCCAATAAAGTATTGGCAGGAGGAGTGGGCATAACATAACACTTATCATCATAAGAAATGGAATGGGTTATCTGAGTTCAAATCCTGGATGAGGCTGTTTGTGTTTCACTTCAGCCTTGAACAAAGGATAAATCCTTCTGTTCTCCACCCCCACCCCCAGTTATGGGCAAAATTGCAGAGCAGACTGCATTCTTTCACCTCAGTAAGTTAACCTGTCTAGGAAAAGAAAAACCTCTAAATTTAAGCCAGCTTTACTCTACTTAAAAATTGACTTTATGCCTGTGCCTACTTTTTGTGGAAGGGTTAGATGAATACAATCATTACAAGTTTCTATTTTTTTTTGTTCTTAGTTGAAACAAAATTTCCTATCTATATCCTTGTTTAACTTATAAAATAAAACAGATAGAAAAAAATTATTATTTTTCTTTTTCAAAAAAATTCCTCTTATTTATTGAATAACTTTCATATATATAATAAGCTTTCTCAGTCAAAAAATTCCTGTTATTTATTGGTTGATTTCCATATATATAATAGATTCCACCTCAGTCAAAAAAATTCCCCTAATTTCTTGAATAACTCTCATATATATAATAAGGCCTTCTTCAGCCAAAAAAATTCTCATTATTTATTGAATGACCATCATATATACATATTCAACATAGATATTTGAGCATGTTAAATGAGATTGATTAAAATTTTTCAGTTTTAGTATTTCCTAAAATGTCACTTCTAAGTAATATATATATATATATATTTGTGTGTGAGAATAAAAAAGAAGATATTTGAAGAACGAGTGATTTGGAGCCATCAGATAAAAGTAAAGAGTAGATTACCTAATTTTAAAAAATTGTCTGTCAACTTCACTGCAGTTTTTGGAATTCAGTCAAATTTATAGAAATCTTATAAACTCTATCTTTAAATTTTACTAACATCAAATTAAAATCTATTTACTTAATCAGATAAATATATTTTTTCATAGCAAGTAATTTGCAGGTTATGTATTAACTATTTCTTAACTGAAGACTGAATTAGGAAAAGAGTATTTTTGATATAATCACTTGTAAAAGAAATTGCATCGTATACTTGAAAAAAAAAAAATTAAATTTACATAGTTATTTTCTAATTAATTTAGATGTCAGTTTATATCTTTTGGGGTAAAAAAAATAATAGATAAGATAAAATTAACAGCGTCACTACTGCCTTTTACAATTCTGAATGTTTAAAAAAATCTCTAAAATATCTTAGTTGTAGTTACTGAAATTGTTCTGCTTCAACTTTCCACATATTCACTGCTGTAGCACATTTTTATTTTTAGAAATACCAACACTTTAAAGACAAGAAATTACCTTGTTTTAAAAACAAGGAATAGGATTTATTCACATTGTCCAAAGAAAAAAAATACTGTCTTTAAATTTTTTAAAGCCTGATGACTCATGAACCTGCTGGTTTGCTGTTGTAACAGAGATCCATAATAATATTGATGCTTCTATTTTGGAAGGAGTGAAGAATTCTAATCTGCATTCCATAGTTATATGTAGAATTTAGATGTTTTAAAAAATTACATTCGAATTCAGACCTCACAATATTATCATTCATTTGAAAATTGGACTGGAAATTTGGTTATTTTTTAAGAGCATTTAAAGTATATTACACCGACAAAAGTTTTGCTATGATGTGCTATTTTTGTTTGTTTACAATTATATACTGACACACACAATGAGAATTTTATATTAAATTTTAAAGGACTAGTAATTTCACCTTATTCTTATTATTTTAACCATGATTTTTCAGGCAATGAGTTCCTCTGCTTTCTTCAAGTGTTTGTTGCATTTATTAATCCTTAAGTCAAATCCAGTAATTAAAAAACCATATACATCAATTTTAGGAAGAAAGAATATCTTTGAAATTTGGTCTAAGCTTGTTTTTATATGAATTGTAGTAATATACACATCTAATTTTGGTTGTAATTTTTTTGACAGTTATCCTCATCTTTATTGTGGTGAATTGAAACAACGTTTTGGCTGCTGTATCCTCCAGTCTTTCTCATCAAATTCCAAATCAAATTTTTTAAAAGTAAATTACTTTAAAAAATATCAAGAATAACTGATGCCATTGGATTTTGTTTAGAATTCTTTACAATTCTCATGAAAATTCTCATGATGCTTCTCGAATTGATAGGCATGAAAAACAATGATGTCATTATTTGAATAAAAATCTTCATAGTTCTTGAATGCTTTGTTTGATCACCAGTCAAACTTTAAAAATGATTCCCCAGAATGAATCATTTCTATGCCCAGATAAACAAGTGACACCTGAGGAAGGCTGGAGGATACAGTGGCCGAAACATTGTATTTCAACTGACCACAATAAAGATGAGTAAAACAGTCCGAAAAATCATAACCAAAATAATACACATCAAACCTCATCTGAAAAATTCAGACAGATAATACACATTTAAGTCAAAACCTGTCCTTATCTATGCTATTATTCTTATAATACAATGGATATTGGTTGGTTGGTTGGTTGGTTTTATGGCATACCAACCCTTCTTGGGTTTTTTTACAAAAAGTCAGTTATGGTCTTTAATTACATAAAATACAAAAATGTATCTTTATAATCTTTTTGAAAAAGTAAAAACTTTATACTGAATTGCATTGCCCAGTCGGCAGAGGGGTAAGACCTCCGCCACAACGAGTGTCCTGATATGACACTAAACTATCTGATGGTGAGGTTCCAGCAATGCTGGAGCTTTGGGGAAAATGGAGTACCCCTTCATTGCCATCGCTCCCAGGTCCACTTTGGCCTGGAGTGGTAGCACCTGATAAGGCCCTATCTATGGGTTAAATATACGTAGAACTAACGGCATACTTATGCTAAACTGAATTGTTTGATTAAACTGAATAGCTTGAAATAGAAATGTTTTTGACAATTAAACAATACTTACAATTAAACTGCGTGCTTATGCTAAACTGAATTATTTGAAATAGAACTGTTTTTTGACATTGAAACTGGATTTACACTAAATTGAATTAACATAAAACTGTTTTGACATTTGAATGTGTGTAAACAAAATCTATACTTATACTAAACTGAATTAGAACTGCTTGACTAAACTGAATAGCTTGAAATAGAAATGTTTTTGACAATTAAACTGTGTACTCATGCTAAACTGAATTGTTTGAAATAGAACTGATTATTTACATAAAATTGGACTTAGTGTTAAATAACCTACAAATGCCATAAAACCCAACCAATCGACTTAATTACAATATCAATGTTTTAAAAGCTAATATATAAGGGATGTCTGAAAAGTAATGGAACTGGTGCCACAAACAATTTATTTCAGTTCTAAACAACAAACTACATGGTTTCCCTTTCAAAGTAATCCCTCTTGCATCTAATCCATTTTCTCATCCTTTTCTGCCACACTTCTATATGTCGTGGGAAGGATTCTTCAGGGATGCCCCTTAGCTATGTTGTTTTAACCCTCTTGGTGACCTCCACACCTTCAAATCAGGTTCCCTAGATGATCCTCTTGAGTTTGGATAAAAGAAAAAAGTCACACAGAACAAGATCAGGTGAAAAGAGAGATTATTCCAGTACACCAATGTTTCTCTCAACCAGGAATTGCTGGATTTTCAGCACACCCTATACTGTTACTTTTTTGTCATGCCAAAATCTTGGTGATATTCTTCCAAATACACACCTTTTTCATGTCCAGAGCCAGCCAATGATTGTCATACACTACCTGTCTTAACCACTTGACCTCCTGCTTGTTGAAAGCCTCCCTCTCCTGGAGTCATCTTTCAGCTCCTTGCACCTCTTTTTGAACCTCTTGTGCCACTCAAAAATACATGTGCATAACATGGTGTTATCTCCATACACTTGCTGAAGCATTTCAAGGGCTTGTGATGGAGTTTTCTCTAAATGAACCCAAAATTTCAGGTTTATTCATTTCTCAGCTATGAGCTGAGTGACCTGAAAAAGAGAAGGTATAAACAAAAGCATATGAAAAAAATACAATGGTTGCAGAAAGCTAGGATTAGTTATATACTCCCAAGATATCATGTTTGATGATAATACAATCCCTCTTTCACCCATAGCTCACCTGATCCTGTAACTTTTCAGACAGATTTCATATTAATGTCTGTATTTTCCCAACCTCTCTGTCATAGGCAAAGTGTGACATAAGGTCAATTTTTAAGCTGAATAAAGCTGGTATAAATCTAGAGTTTTCCTTCTGGACTGGTTGCCTAACCAAGGCTAAAGAACTCTAACATTTACCCATAGCAGGAGAGAGAAAAGATAGACTTATACCCTTTCCAAGGGCATTAGCAGAAAGTGTAAAACAATGTATTAATGTTGTTCAAAATCATTTTAAACATTATCTCAAACAAATATATTTGACCCATAATGTCCTTGGAAAAAGTTAAATCCATATATTTTCTCTCACCAGCTGAGAGTGAATAGTAGGGCAGACTTGGTTCTTCATTAGGCAACCTGTCTTGGAGAAGGAAAAGTCTTGAATTCAAACCAGCTTTATTCAACAGGAAAATTGACCTTCTGTTACATCCTACCCGTGGTTGGGAAAATATATACTCCGTTTCAAAAGAAAAGACAAGTAGCACCCCTAGGACAAATTAATTAGGAAAGAATTATTATACAAGATATCATTCAAGCACGAATAACAAAATAAGAATAATCTACCTCTGTAGATTCCAGCCCTGTTGGCTGGGGCTGTAGAATACACTGACTGCATCTCTGCTGAGTGATAAGCCCCCTCCCCTCAATGAGTGTCCTGATTATGACATTAAACAATCTGATGGTGAGGCTTTAGTAATGCTGGAGCTTTGGGGAAAGAAGAGTACCCCTTCAGTGCTATTGTTCCCAAGTCTACTCTGGCCTGGAGTGGTAGCACCTGATAGTGTCCTATCTATTGTTCACATAAAATTGTTTGGCATTTAAACTGGGTGCAAACAAATGACTTACACAAAATTAAATTGTTAGAAATAGAATTGTTTGATCACTTAACTGTATAAACAAATGATTGATGTTTAACTGAACTGTTAGTGATACATATCAATACTTGGAACCATCTAACTGTGTGCAAATGAGTGAGCAATGCTGAACAGAATAATTAGTGTTAAATAGTAATACTTGTAGCCACTTCACTTGGTGCAAACAAATGATTAATATTGAATAGAATTATTAGTGTTTGATAGCTATAATTGAAACCATTTAACTATGTAGAAACAATAGCAATACTAGTGTGCAAACAAATTAGTTGTAACACATTTAAACATGAAATTATTGACAAACTAATTTTTTGCATATCATGTATATCTATTTAAATGTGTGCAAACAAATAACTAATGTTAAATTGTGGCTGTTATATAGCAATACTTGAAACCATTTAACCGAGTGCAAAAAAATGAGCTTAGGTTCATTTAAATTGTGTTTACAAATCATAATTAATAAATGTATATACAGGAATTGGCATCAAATAACCTACAATGGTTGATATGCCATAAGATCTAACCAAACTAAACCCTATAGTTTCAATAAAGAGATTGGTTCAAAATTCTCAGAATGTTGCCTACTTCAACTGATACCAGAAAAACTGGGTACAACAGCCAAAAATTTGATGATAAATTAAGATGAGGGTGTTAGTCTGAGTACATCAGTGTATATAATAAAGAATCCAGGAGTTGAATTGTTCAGTTGAATGCTCATTAAACCCTATTCTTTGCATTTGTGATGATAGCATTCTATTAAAAATATACAAAACCGTTGCTTCTTATCACATCTGCAATACTTTACTAATTGCTCCTATTTCTTTTGTGGAGAGTCCCCATGGCAAAGTGGCTAACAAGGTGGACTGCAACATCTTAGTGAGTGTGAACTCCAGTCACACTATTATATTCACTTTTGGACTAATATCTTCAGGAAAAGTTTGAACACCCTTATCCTTCTAGCTATAGGCTAAATAGTACCACTATTGTTCTTCTCCAAGGATGGCTTTAGCTTTAAATAACCTGCAAAGGTTGATATGGCATTAAAACAAACAAACAAAATTCATTAGTACTGGTGGGAATAGGAATACTTGATACCATATTACTAAATTATTTGTATTTAGAATATTCAGTATAAGCTATTATTGTTTATTATTAGTTACTGGAAAACATAATTGTTTGCAAATAAATGATTATTATTAAATAGAAATAATTACTTGAAACCATATAATTGTAAATTAATTATTAGTATTAGGTAGTAATACTTAAAGCCATACAACACTGTGCAAATTATATATATTAATTTTTGTAATACTTTTTATTATATAACTGTGTTTAAAAAAAACTCTTAAGAAACAACTATACAAAAATATAAGCATACACTGGTTATAATTGCCTAACTTCTGGACACTAGATAACTCTAAATGAGTTGACATGCCATTAAAATCAATCAATCAGATTTTGGTACCAAACTTTCCATAAAGAAGTTTAGTCTTTTGGGATAGATCCTTTTTTTTTATTGGCTTACGGCAATAAAATATTAGTTTATTCTCTTTAAATTAAGACATGTTAGTGGAATATGAAAAAAAAAATTCAATATGCAATACTGGAAATCTATGGATGAAATGAGAATTTTCTATCACTGGAATTTGATATTACCCATCACTTGGCTGAGTCCTTTTGAATTTATAAATGTATGAAGTACAGTCTTGAACAACTTTTAAGACACCTGCAGCCCTCACTGTCTGAAGAATTCTTAGAGGAAAAGCACCTGCAAGAAAATTACTTGATTCCTTCTACCTTACTTACTTGTTTCCATTTGAGTAGAGTAAGCTGTGTAATGTGGCTCTTGTAAAGAAATTGTATTGCATCCCTGGTAAATAGATTTATGCAGTCGAGATCATTAAATTTGTCAAGATTATTCCTTTGCATTGGGCAAGTCTTTGAGAGCATTTACATTCTTGCTCTACCTATGCATGTCTCTTGTTGTTGATATAGCTCAATGGTAGGCTTTATCCTTTTTAGTTCCCCCGCCAAGTCAAAATAGACACAAGGTCATTTTTGATGTGAGATGCCATACAGAAAGCAAACCTCCTGCAGTAGCAAGTTTAAAAATTGCTTTAAATTCCATTGGCATTGCCCTTGTTGGGCACCTCAGACACCAAGCAATAAACCCAGCTATTACTCCCTTTTAGGCAAGGGGCAAATGCTGCTTCATGGTATGGCCCTCTGGAACCAAGCTATAAGTATTTGGTATATCTCAGCCTTTAGGGACAGATTCTACACTTTTTGCCAAAAGACAGAAGTGATGTACCTCTGGGGTAAGCAAGCCACTTAACACTGAGATTTAAGTCACTATCACAGTTGCTGGGATAATAAGATTTGGGATGATAAACTCACTCTACCAAAGGAAAAAAATCAATTCAAAATCCCTGACAGCCACCATTTTCTTTTCCCTGTAAATTTTGCCCTTGTGAAATTAATAATTCTTATTCTGTCTTGAAGAAAATACCAGCTTTCTTAAATAATCAATTTAAATTTATCCTCAACTGTAAAGTTTCTTTTCTTTTCTTAACTTGAATTTTGGTTTAATTAAATGATAATAATAGGATCTGTGGAAATTCTGTTCATTGGCCATTTTACAATCATCATATCTAAAATATATATGTATATGTGTGTGTGTGTATACAGGTTCATACGATGACTGATGTTTGTACAGCAGCATTGCTTCCAACAAAGCCTTCATCAGATGATGACTCCGGGTTCACACATGGTTTCAGGGCCGAAGCATCATTATCACTAGCCCAGAGTGCCCCTGCAGTAACTCACGATACCTATAGACTTTGTTGGATTTTTGTCACTCTATGGGATTGCCATATCCATGCTGATGCAGTTAGAGCCTTATCTTGGATTTTTTAAATGTATTTCATCTTGTCTGATGGAGAAAGTCCAAGATGGGTCAAGAATGTGGAAGTTGTGTTGGTAATAAAACCTTGGCATCCAACCTTGATAGGAAACACTTTGGTTATCAAACCAACTTTGACTAATTGTTCTTGCAAATCCTCATATTTTTCCAACTTACACTGATGTGGCTTGTCAAAATTTTCTTCAAAAGGGACCAATAACTCAATAATAAAACCATTTTTTAATTTAATGGACTAAATGACAATATCTGGATGCTGGTCACTATTTCAGTTCAAAATATGAAATGATGTTCTAAATCAGTTGCGACATATATATATATATATATATATATATATATATATGTATGTATGTATATATGTATATATAGTCATCCACAGACAGACTGTTTCGTTCTATCAGAACTCTTCAGTGTGGCTAGACACGCAGGATGCTCGGAGCCGGGATCGAAACCCATCCAACTTTACGTTAGACTGTGATTCAGACCACTCGTCCACCAAGCGGACCACGTTGGCTAAGGGAATTTTAAGGTATTTTTATTTTTAGAAACAGCAGCAGCAACCTTTGTTTACATTTTTTTATACCCTATCGGCTACCAGAGTGCTCAATTCTTTCGAAGAGCTTTGCATTACGCTAGCGGCGGCTGGCAATTCCTTCGCCAGAGAGCTCAACCCCCATGGGGGAGCATATATTGTCATCCACAGACAGACTGTTTCATTCTAGGATCAATCAAAAGTTTTACAATATTTTGGTATATTATAGTTTCTGGTGTGTATATCACATGACTGAAGTAGTTAAAACCGTGGTAAGGTATCCGCTGTGGTTGATAGTATCATGATAGTTGGTGTGCTAACATATGGTACATTGTTTCATTTTGTGTGATTTAAAAGTCATGCAGATGAATGTGTAAGTCTAATTCAGGTACTTATATTTCATACATTTGAACTTGGTCATAATTCTGTGGAAGCAACCGAAAACATTTGTTGTGCAAAAGATGCAGGTGCAGTTGACATGATGGTTCAAGAAATTTTGCTTGGTTTGCAAAAATCTTGATGATCAAGGAAAGTCAGGTAGACCTTAAACTGTGGATTTTAAGGCCATGCTTAAAGCCATAATGCTAAATCCTGTGGGTAACGACAGAATGGTAGTTCATAACATTCACAGCCTCAGCAAAGGCATCTGGAACTGCCAAATAATGTTCCCAAAATATTGCAAACCTTTTGACTCACCTTAGTGAATATATATATATATATATAGTAGTTACTAGTAGTTGGCCAACCATAGTTGAGGGCAACCTGAATGCTCCCTTTCCAATAGCTACTACACCAAGGTGTAGGGGAGGATGATACTCCTTTTCTTGGGTTGCTCCACTTACCCTTGATCCATACCCTATAAAGCTGAGTGTTTAGTAAGGAGGCAAAAAGTATCATTTTTTAGGTTTTTTCTATGACTCGACCTGGGATTGAACAATGGTCTCCTGGACCATTGGCAAACACTCTAACCATTATGCCAACAGGCTGATATATATATAAGTACTCATTACCTGGAGTTTCATGTGAGCAATATTGGAGTGAATATTTTAAACCATCTCTGAAAGCTACTGAATTTTTTATATTCAAACATGGTCAAAAATACTCACCTGAAGATTGTTTACGTGAAACATGAGTGGTTCATATATATATATATATATATATATATATATATATATATATATATATCTTAAAATATTGCATTATTGTAATATTATGATATTTGCTCTGCACTTAGGCACATTGAGCATTATAATAATTTTGCTGGTTTTTATAACTGTTTTAGATCTTATTCAATATTTCAGATTTTATCTCTTGGAGAGTTTACCAATTGTATGTGTATGTGTGTGTGTATATATATATATATATATATATATATATATATATACATATATATATATATATATATACACGCACATACATATGCACACACACAAACACACATACACACAAACACACACAAGTGTTCCTTAATTTATTTCATTAAATGTTTCTTAGGTGGGAGGTACCATTAGTCAAGACTGACACAAATCAAAATGATTTTTCCCATTTAAATTAATATAATTTCATTTAATTTGTTCCTTTACAGTAAAAGAAAATTAAAATAATTTATTAAAACTGGCAATGTAGCTACCCCTCCATGATTTCATATATATATGTGTGTGTGTGTATGTGTATAGTAGACTTATTTTATTATTTTTTGTATTAGTTCAGAAGTGTAAAGTGCTTGATTTTATTACAGAAAAAAGTTAATTTCTTGTTATAAGTGATACAACAAAAAGTAATCAAATTATTCTATGAACCTGCAACCTCAAGAGTGGATAAGGTGTTTGGTTGGAAAGTGCTTCTGAGTGAAATTGTCTGGAGGTTGCGAGTTCAATCCCAACAACAGTTAAGAATAACAAGGAATAATTACTATAACTTAATACTTGTACCGGGTCATGTTTAACAGAATTGGAACAATCTACCTCTGTAGATTAAATCAAGGGTTCAATTCAAGGTTTTGTGTGTGCTGCTGAGTTCAACAAGAAACACTTGAAGAAGGCCAAAGGATACATTGACTGAAACATTGTGACTATAAAAATAAAGATGAGGTAATTAGTCCGAATATTCTAAGTAATAACAATTATCAAGCTTCATCTCAGAAATTTAGACAAATAATATATTTCCAAATTAATGTGTGCTTGATGATAGAAATACAAGCTGTGTCAAAGTTCATGAAACAGATAATTCCTATGTTAAAAAACAATGTTATCCTGTGACCCACTATGATACGATGCTGTGTTCTTGGTATTTGGGGAGAACAATAGGGGTTACTTTGGGGTGCCTATATCTTCTACAAATGATTTGCAATTGAGTCATACCAAATACTCAAAAAATGGTACTTGATGCCACCTTGCTTAACACTTAGCATGATAAGGTAAGGATCAAATGTAAAGTGGAGCAATCCAGGAAATGGAGTAGTGCCCACCCCTACACCACAGTGTGGTTGCTACTGAAAAAAGAGCCTTCGGGTCACCCTTGTCTAAGGTTGCCAACTTTACTTACTATATGTTTGTGTATTGTCTGTAACTTTGAGAAGTCACCCTTCCAAATTCTTATGCAATCTTATTCTTCAGAAAATTTTTTTTATGTTTATGCCTGCACAAAATTTCAACCAATTCATTCTACAGCCTTCTTTTGGTGTACTTTGTTTGGAAAGAGAGTTTTTTTTTTTTTTACAGTTTTTGGTTTGATTTAGTTTTATGGCATATCAACTATTGTTGATTATTTAATAGCAAATTCTGTTTTTACATATTTATTAAAAATATGATTTGTAAATGTTTTGTAGATAAATACAGTTAAATTATCAAACACTTCTATTTATAACAATTCAATTTAGCATAAGTCAAAGTTAAATTGTTCCAAGTATTACTATGTATCACTGTAGAATACAACAATGTACAACAACAATAACAGTGACAATGATAACAAGCAACACTTACCTGAGGTCCAGCATAGTTGACTAATGCTTACTTGGGTTGCTATTTATGAACAGACATAGCCAATCAGATGTTCTAGCCAATCACAATCCAAGGAATGGACCGGCCAATGTGTGCACATTGGAATCTCCCAATGTGCCATAAATAAGCTCTCTCATTGAAGACTGTCACCTTAGTCCTAGCCTTGCTAAAGACGTTGCTCTTAGCCTAGCTACTGACTACAAGTGTGTTTCGTATTTCAACATGGCGCTGCGAACAGGATCCGACCTGACTGACTGGGAGAGCATTTTTACCAATGCAGGCATAACCACGGCCTCTGCAAAGATCTATAGTTGTCGACAGATGGACATTAATTTTGATGTTGTGGCATGGCCTGGTTTCAGATGATATAATATGAGCCAGCCAGTCAATCTGTCTACGCAGAGCGCCGATATGCACCGATCGAGGGCGAAGCAGCCGCTATCGCCTGGTCATTGGAAAAATGCCGCCTATTTATCATAGGCTGCCCAAATGTGATAGTAGTAACCGACCATCAACCGCTTACGGGAATATTTGGCGACAGGGACCTTGGGAAAATAAACAACCCACGCCTCTTCAGACTTAAAGAGAAGTGCCTAAGATATCACTTCTCAATTCAACATTGCCCAGGCAAGTGGCACAGGGGCGCTGATGCCACTTCCCGCAACCCAGTTGCCACAGTGGAATCGCTCATTAGCATATGTCCCACAAACCCATCCCCCAAAGATATCCACCTTTCTAACAGCAGAGATGTTGCAATGGAATTAGCTGCCATCCAAGCTGCAGTAAACATTGATAACAACACCGCTGTTATAACCCCTGACCACATTCGGGCATCGGGTCGAAATGACAAGACCTATACAACCCTGATAAATGCGATTAACCAGGGATTCTCACCCAAACGCAACCTCACAGAACCTGACATCCGTGATTTCTGGGAGGTGCGACACCGACTTAGCAATGACAAAGGGCTAGTATTAATGGACAGAAGAATTGTAATACCAAAGCCCCTAAGAAAGAAGATATTGCACTGCCTACACTCAGCCCACCAAGGCGTAGATGGAATGAGAGCTCGAGCGAATGACTCCGTTTATTGGCCGGGAATGAATGCCTCAATACGAAACTTTAGAGCGAATTGCTCGTTTTGTACGACCATCGCCCCTAGCCAACCACGAGAACCCATCACCATGACACCATCCCCAGAATGGCCATTCCAACAAATAGTGATGGACATATTCCACGTTGGGCACGTTACGTACCTTGCCTGCGCAGACAGATTGACTGGCTGGCTCATATTATATCATCTGAAACCAGGCCATGCCACAACATCAAAATTAATGTCCATCTGTCGACAACTATTTCAAACGTATGGCACTCCGGAGGAAATCAGCACAGATGGTGGCCAACCATTCACCTCTACTGCATTCCAGGAATTCCTTCAGACATGGGGCGTAAAGCACAGACGATCCTCGGTCGCATATCCCCAGTCCAATGGCCGTGCAGAGCTAGCAGTAAAAACCGCAAAGAGGATAGTCAATGGGAACACAGACACTCAAGGTTCCCTGGACAATGACAAAGCCGCTCGGGCCATCTTGCAGTATAGAAATACCCCAATCCAAGGTATTGGCCTATCACCGGCACAACTACTACTCCACCGCCGGCTCCGGGATTCCATCCCGTCGCAACCATTCCTTTACAAACCACATCCTGAATGGATAGCGGCAGCGCAACGCCGCGAATTAATTCTTCAAAAACGCAATGCTAAGTTGGTAGAAAGATACAACAGGCATACGCACAACCTATGCCCATTACAAGCCGGTGACACTGTCACCATTCAAAACCCGCTTAATCGCCGGTGGAACACCACAGGAAAGATAATCTCCGCTCTACCTGAGCGTCAGTACAAAATCAGGGTCGATGGCTCCGGAAGAATTACACTTAGGAACCGTCGCTTCCTCAAAAAGTGCAATCTCAAGCCTACACCAACCCCGATACCAAGTGCGACACTAGGACCAAGAATCCCGTCAACTAATGCTACAGTCACACATCCCCCATTGTCTCCCTATGATAGCACATGCACAGCAACCAGACCCCAACAACAAACCACACACATATCCCCACGACTTCGAGCATCAAGGATTCCCCGAGCTCTCTCTAGGTTGCTACCACACAACAAACCAGGCATAAAAGAGAGACACACCTCCCAAGCAACCCGGCCCACCCGTGGGGGAGGAGGGGAGATGTAGAATACAACAATGTACAACAACAATAACAGTGACAATGATAACAAGCAACACTTACCTGAGGTCCAGCATAGTTGACTAATGCTTACTTGGGTTGCTATTTATGAACAGACATAGCCAATCAGATGTTCTAGCCAATCACAATCCAAGGAATGGACCGGCCAATGTGTGCACATTGGAATCTCCCAATGTGCCATAAATAAGCTCTCTCATTGAAGACTGTCACCTTAGTCCTAGCCTTGCTAAAGACGTTGCTCTTAGCCTAGCTACTGACTACAAGTGTGTTTCGTATTTCAACAATCACTAACAATTCAATTAGACATCAGTCATTTGTTTACACTCAACTAAGTGATCTAACTGTTCTATTTCAAACAATTCAATTTAGCATAAGTCATTTGTTTGCACTCAGTTTAAATGTCAAGCAGTTTTATTTGACCCATAGATAAGACCCAATCAAGTGCTACCACTTAAGACCAGAGTGGACCTGGAAGCAATGGTAATGAAGGGGTACTCCATATTTCCCAAAGCTCCAGCATAACCTCACCATCAGATTGTTTAATGTCACATTAGAACACTCATTGGAGGTGGTCTTACCCCTCTGCAGAAATGCAGTCAGTGTATTTTACAGCTCCAGCCAATTGGTTTGACTGTGTAAAACAAAATGGTAGAAAACAAATCTAAAATTTATCAATCATCATTACTAGTTTTGTAATCTGGCTTGGTTGTGGGAACACTACTCATGTAGCGTGTCTTAAGCAGGAATAGCCTGGCAGTATCCATCTCTATCCAGGTCTAGAACCTGTTTGAATTTAGTTTCCTTTCTCCTAGATTGGTTGCCATACCAAAGTTAAAGAGCCCAGTCTAACTTACCATTTACCTATAGTTGAAAGGAGAATAGTTAGATGTATAACTTTTCTAAGTCTATTAGCACTATGTGAAATGCAAACAGCATTGTCCAGGATTTGAATTTGGCTAGCCATATCCACTTCCTACCACTATGACTCTTCTTCCACTATCATAACTCATTACAATTTTTAAAAAGCATGTAAAAATTTTCTGTTTACTATATTTTGCTTTACTTTGCTGGGAAAAGATATTTTCTTTTCTTACTGAGTATACCTGAAGAAGGCTTTGGAAAAGATCAGCCTAAGTGTTGTGTGGATTAATACAATATATGCAATGATGTTCTAAAGAAAATAAATATTTTGTCTTCTTCTCATTTTTCACATAGTATGATGTTGTGCTATTATATTCATTTTACTGTCCTCAAATCTTACTCTTGAGATGAATTTTCAATTTATGCAACAAGAAAAAGTTGCACAAAGCTGAAGGTCTGATTGGTATTGAGGTTGCTGCACTTGCAAAATCCTGTGTTTTATCAAAAACTTTGATTCAAAAATTGACTCTGGCCTACTTTTTATTTATTTATATTTAATTGTTTGTTTATTTGCTGATTCACACTTGAAGACAAGAAGAGGGAAATGAACAGATATCACTATTCAACCTGGCCTTTGTGTTCAGAAATGTTTGTATGTAAGTAGGTTGTTCAAAAAGTTCTAAACTGCATCCACAAAGAAGAGCATACCTGATCATTTTTGTTGTAGCAACATGCTACCACTTCATATGAAACTAAAAAAATTAATTCAGATTTGTCTCATTTTATAAGAAGTAGTAATGTGTTGTTACAACAACAATGTTCTGCTGAAGATCTTCTTTCTTGGTGACACTTGGAGCTTCTTGAATGACCCTCGTCTGTTACAATAGTACAGCTAAAATAATATGGAGGCCCTCTGGATTAACATTTGTCATTGTAGGAAATGTTAGCATTTAACTTTGTTATCTATGCCTTTAGAGAAGGCATGAATCCATCTCTCCTTCACCAGCTATGAGTAAATAGTAGGGCTGACTAGGCTCTTTAACTTTAATATGGCAACTGGTCTACAAGAAAGAAAACTATGAATTCAATCCAGTTGTACTCAGCTTAAAAGTTGATTTTGTATCACATCCTTCCCGTTGTGTTAAAGTTGGATATTTATCCGTGCCTCTCACCGGGTAGGATTTGACACAAATGTATATAAGTTGTCTTATAACTCCCCAAATTTCTTTTCTTCTATTGTATAACTTAAAATAGATTCATGAATATTATTCCATATCAATTATTAAAGTTGTTGACCACATTTTGTGTTATCATTTTAAGACTAAATAGTATTTTATGTATAAGTGCATACTACATATAATTATGTTTATGATAGATTACATTGTGCATAATTGAAATATATAATACTAGTAGAAGTATCTGGCATTTTGCCTCGGATAAAATTATTTTGCTCGGCAAAAATTTATTTTACAAGAACTTTAGAAGTATGTATGTTTTTTTGGAGGCATATTGAACTAACACTTTAAAATCATACTTTTTTTATAGTGGGGATTTAGGGTAGGGGGAGGTCATGCACCAGCTGAGACTTGTGCACTGCTGGTTAATGCTCATCATAGGATCACTTGGTGCCATGTGAACTATGCTAACCTTTGCTAAATCTCCTAGCATAAAGCCAGGTGACCTTGCTGGTCATAGATTCATCAGACCTGAAAGTCTAGTATCATATGAATCTCTGCTTGTCATTGTTTGGCCTCCTGGCATGTATGCCAGGTGGCCTGGTGCTAGACTGGAACTGCCAAAAGCTGTTGGGGTTCACGCTGATTGTGGTAGTGTTGTGTAAATTTATACATCTAAAATAGCACATCATAGGGAGAATTTTGTTTGTACAATAGCATTAAATTTAGAGCACTAAGCCAAATCAAAACCAATTTGAAATTCACAAATAATAATTATAAGTTCTATGTCATCATCACTTCATAATTATGATTATACTTTATAATTACTACATAAATTCTTCAATGGCATATTTCTTCATTTTAACATTCAAAATTAAAAAAAAAAGGAAGTTTCAATATCAATACTTTTTGATCACACCTTGTATGTAGTTTTACAATCAGATTTAATACAGAATTGATTGTAAAAGAAGGCTGCTTTTATTCTTGTTTTTACGTTTTAGTTCTTGAATGAATCAAAGATGAGTACCATAAAATCAGATGAGATTCCACATCAAGAATTATCAGTTTAACTTGGAAAAAAATAGTGGAAAAATTACAATAGAGGCTCCAATATTCTAATCTTAAAAAAATCATTTTAAATCAATAATTAATTAGGTGCCAATAATAGAAGCACAATAGGAATTTAAATTACTTTTATTGGTCCTTTATTAAAAAGAAGGCTTGAAGTTCAAAGATAAAACATAAGCCAACAGTTTTAAGCTGTCTTTGGCTTTGTTTACTCTTTCATTCCATCACTGGCATCTTTGTTAGATAATGGGGATGACAATTTATGGAAAACTCATAATGGAATTAAACATAAAAAAGATGTGGAATGAAGAAGCTGAATTGATAACTTTAATCTGATTTTGAGGATTAAGTTGGTTTGTAATGAATATTCTAACTAAGAAAAATAAAAAGAATTTAAAAGATAGCTAGTTTTGCTAGTGTGTAATTGTTTCAGTAATGTGTATCTGTAAATTCTATTGAGCCTAATCAAAGTCAGACCTTAGAATATGCCAACTGTATCCCCTTCAGAGGAGTAAGATACCACTAAAAGAGGTGTCCTGGCAGTGAGACTACACTTTTGGAGGTCTGAGAAGTGTTGCTGTTACTCCCAAGTGTATCCTAACTTGGAGTGATAATACCTGTTTGTGTACAAGTTTTTGTCAAGTTAAAAATACTTGAAACCATACAACTGTGTGAATAACAGGTGTATATTGTTATTAAGTAGAAGTGGTTGCTTTGATCTATGTAATTGTGTATAAGTTGTTGGTATCAAGGTGGGAATTTTTGAAGCCATATAACTGTGTTCAAATTATCTGCATTAGGAATAGTTGCTTGCAAGAAGGAAGAAACTGACTTCAGCATTGAATTTCTCACCAGGGATTGACATGTTATAAAACCAACCAACAAACCATTTACCTTGTGGTGTTTATATCTTCTCCAAATAATATGCAACAGGTTATAATAACTTATATGTTTGTATATAGCTTATAACTTTGAGAAGTCACCCATTCTAAATTCTTGCTATAACACACATAATATACAGATATTAAAACATATTGAATTTAACTGTCTTTTGAATTATTAAATTTCATCCTTAGAACAAACTATATAATAGTGCAGAATAGTCATTCTTCAAATCTAAGGGGTGGAATTTTAGCTTGAGGAAGAATTTCAATCCTATGTATATAAGTTGTCTTATAATTCCCCAAATTTCTTTTCTTCTATTGTATAACTTAAAATAGATTCATGAATATTATTCCATATCAATTATTAAAGTTGTTGACCACATTTTGTGTTATCATTTTAAGACTAAATAGTATTTTATGTATAAGTGCATACTACATATAATTATGTTTATGATAGATTACATTGTGCATAATTGAAATATATAATACTAGTAGAAGTATCTGGCATTTTGCCTCGGATAAAATTATTTTGCTCGGCAAAAATTTATTTTACAAGAACTTTAGAAGTATGTATGTTTTTTTGGAGGCATATTGAACTAACACTTTAAAATCATACTTTTACCAGAGAGTTAACTAAATTTGTCATAAATAAAATTCAAATATTTGAATTAAAAATGGCTTCCGAAGAAATAGATCCACGACCTCACAAATATTAACCATCCGCAGAATCCTTGAAGGTGTACGGGCAAAGAACCTACAAGTGACATTAATATTTGTCGACTTTACCAAGGCTTTCGACTCCATTCACAGAGGAAAGATGGAACAAATCCTACTGCGTACGGCATACCTAAAGAAACCGTAGCGGCAATAACGATTCTCTATAGAAACACTAAAGTAAAAGTATGATCACCGGATGGAGACACAGAATACTTTGACATTGTAGCAGGAGTACTACAAGGGGACACGTTGGCCCCGTACCTCTTTATCATTTGTCTAGACTACGTACTTAGAACATCGATTGACAAAATCAAAGAGAATGGCTTCGAACTGACGAAGAAAAGAAGCAGAAGATACCCCGCAACAACAATTACCGACGCCGACTATGCCGATGACATAGCGATACTGGCAAATACACCTGACCAAGCCAAAACTCTTCTGCATAGTTTGGAACGAGCAGCAGCAAGCATAGGCCTCTATGTTAATGCACACAAAACGGAATATATGTGCTATAACCAAACGGGGGACATCTCCACTCTAGAAGGAACCCCACTTAAACTAGTAGACAAATTCACGTACCTAGGAAGCAGCGTCGAATCAACCGAAAAGGACATCGAAACGAGGTTAACGAAAGCATGGACAGCTATCAATAGGCTATCGATTATATGGAAATCAGACCTAACCGATAAAATGAAACGCAGTTTCTTCCAGGCAGCGGTCACATCGATACTGCTATATGGATGCACTACATGGACGCTAACAAAACGGCTGGAGAAGAAACTAGATGGCAATTACACAAGAATGCTGCGTGCAATCCTGAACAATTCCTGGCAGCAACACCCCACAAGACACCAACTGTACGGCCACCTGCTGCCTATCACGAAAACTATTCAAGTTAGGCGAACCAGACATGCAGGACACTGCTGGAGAAGCAGAGATGAACTCATAAGAGATGTACTCTTATGGATCCCCACACATGGCCGCGCAAAAGCAGGATGACCAGCTCGAACGTACATTCAGCAGCTATGTGAGGATACAGGATGTTGTCCTGAAGACCTACCTAGGGCGATGAACGATAGGGAGGAGTGGCGAGAGAGGGTCAGGGATATCCGTGCGACCAGCACGATATGATGATGATGAAGTATTTAGACAGCAGTCTTTCCTTAGAGCAAGGATAATAGACAAATCTGAAAAAAATATTGTCTATCATCTTATCCAATATGATGGCTATGTTTCATTAAGTAATGCTATATGAATTTAAAACAATTTATCTACCAACTTACCTTTTATAATATAAAAGCCACTAAAAATTTGGTCCGTACATAAAAAGCCATCATTTTTTACAGGTAGTAGTATGTTAATTTATGAATGCAATATAATTGATTTTTATGGTGGAAACTGATGCTGCTATTATTATTATTTCACTTTTTGTAAGTTTTTCACATCAACTGGTGGTCTTTCACTGGAGTCTGAGTCTCCTCAACTCTTCTAAGTTTTCTAGCCAATCTTGACAATGTAGTAGTCTGAATGGTTTTGATTCTTCCTCTGATTTCTAATTCTTTCAGTCTTTTTTTCAAGTCCTCAGGAACCATTCTAAGCACAATAATCATAATTGATATCACCATCACCTTCATGTTATATAGATTTTTTAAGTACTTTGGCAAGGTCTAAGTATTTGTCTATGTTTTTGCTTTCTTTTGTTTTCACTCTGTGGTTTGTCAGAACTGCCAAATCCACTAGATGGTAAGTTCTTTTTTCTTGTTAGTTAACTCTTGATCTTTTTCTTCTAATTATTATTATTATTATTATTATCATTATTATTATCTAATTTATTCGTACCATCAAAAAAGTATGTCAATATCAAAGTAATTTTGGAATTTCATTGCAATTAGAAAATATATTCTAAAAATTACATTTCTTTATTTTCTTGTTTATGTTTCAGTACTTATCTGTAATTTTCATAGTATTCACATTGTAATGAAAATACATCATTTCAGAATATGTACACAACTTAAGGATATTACTTGTGATTTAACAGCAGAAGAAGATATTAACTAAAAATATTGTGGTAAAAACAACAAAGAGATGAAGGATCTCATCAAAACTAGTAATAAAATATTCGTAATAATGTAAACACTTGTCACAATTGTCAAAATAGCAAATTTAAACCATGACAGTTTAATATACCAGTTCTTAGGCATGCTGTGTTTTCTTAGGACCTGTCACTTTCAGATTATCCTTTATTTCATTTAATCTAACATACATTGTCTGGTCATCATTTTCAAGTTATTGGAAAATTCTTTGAATTTCTTAAATGAAGAATTATCATTTCTTGTAGTACATACCCATAACACATACAGGTTGTAAAATGGTCATTACTGAAAGTAAAAGATGTATAGTCGATCTTATTAAAGATAATTGTTTATATCTAAAAGTAGCTTTATTTGTTTTCATCATTTATTTGTTTTGGGTTACTGGCTTGTTTACACTGAATATGACTCATGGAAGATGGCTTAAAGGTCATTTAGAGATTTCAGATATCCTTGAAAACATCTCAAAATTAATATATATTTTGAATAAACATTTAACTTTATCATTTTTCCAGATTTGAGGGGATAGTATCAATCTATCTTTTTAAAAGTTGGGTTTCTAAGCCTTTTTACATGCATGATCATTCAGATGAAGTGAATTTCCTCTTAGCAACTCAACACTTGGCTGCAACAGAAAGGATCTAAGTGTGTATAGGAAGAGATAGAACCATTGACCTCTCATAACAATTATCAAAAGAGTGGGTAAGCACTGTGAGAATGACACCTCTTTTATGGTAAGGAGAACAGTAAGGTTTCTTTGATCTCTCTCTTTGTTTTGCTCTTTCATTCTTTTTTAAATCTCTTTTCTCTATCTTCCAGCCAAAGTGAAGATACTAGTTTTGAGCTTATTGGTGAATAATAGCCAAAATATTTCTTAAAGAATTCATTGAGTTAAAACTGAAATCACTCTTTTATAATGGAATACACAATTTAACTGAAAGGTCACTTAAGCTCAAAGAAAGCCAAGAAAAATATAGGGTGTTTAAAAAAAAAATGTTAACATTTCTATGGGAGTTCCTTTATGATCTTATGATTTTAAAGTTTCCATATGTTCACCATCCCTGTCAAGACTTTACCGGAATTTTCTCCAAGTGGTCTCTGTAATATCAGTTTTTCTTTTCTTATAAAAGATACTCCAAAAAAATATTAAGATTTTTTTAATCACTTGTGAGAGATTCCAAGAATGAGTTGTCTGGGGTAGTGAACATGTACAGACTATCTGCAGTTATGAGGGTGGACTGAAAAGTTCATCAATGTAATGTTATGTCTACAGTTGATGACTTTTTTGATCACTGAATCTAAGCACGGCAACACTGATAGAAGACGTATGGACCACAAAGGGGACTGTTGAAAAATAAACCTTACTTGGTCACTCTATGAACTTTTCAGTTAACCCTTGTATATCATAAAAGTACTCCCATAAGGTTGTTAATATCTTTTTGAAAACACTCTGTACATTCATGACTGAATAATGATGCCATGAATTTATTGGAGTTAAAGGTTTTGGTAAAGCATACATTTTCATTACCTTTTTAATTCATTTTTTATTCTATATAATTTCTTAGGTTGTTTCTCTTTCAATATGAGAGGAGTCCTCATGATGTGATGTACTGTAACATTGTAGTGAGTGAGTTTAAACTACATTTGCTCTATTATGTTCACTTTTAGACTAAAACTCATGGGAAAGGTATGAACCTCCTTATTCCTCCCCAGCTATAGGTTAAACAGGATCTCTGCTGTTCTCCCAGGATGGGTTTGGCATTAAATATCCCATGAAGGTTGATATGCCATTAAACAAAGGAACCAAACCATACCTCATTGAATATATATTTTTTAATACATTTCTCAGCTATGTCTGGGTTAAAACTTTTGCATGCTATTTTCTTTGTTCATCATCTTTTTCTTAAAGATATACAATTACTGTATTGCAAGACACAGGTGATGGTGGTGGAGGAAAATATCCTTGTCAATATTTTTTCTGCTCCACTACCGATAAAGATGAGATTGACCAGTCGCCATGATATTCCACCTCACTGGTCTCTTGTAATATCAGTTGGGTATTAGTTTGATATAAAACCTACATCTTCAAAAATGTAAAAATCTTTGTCCAGTGATAAACATAGTCAAAGATACAGGAATGGGTTGGTAGGTGAGGAAAGTTATGCCTACAGGTACATATAGCTCTGAAGTAAATTCTTAAATTGAAACTTGTGAATTCTTGCTGTGGGTTTGTGAAATTAATTATTAAAAACTGATGCAGAAAAAAAAGAAAAGAAAATATTTCAAATTAGAAAAAGAAAAAAAAAAATTCTACTATTTGTATTCAGATCAGGGCAGAATTGCTGGCTGTTGAATATCACCTAAGTATGCAAAAACTTTTCTTGTTGAAGAATATTATTTGCATAAAATAGGCAAATATATAATCTGTATGTAGAAGTGTGAGTGATTGAATGGTTACTGAGCAGAAAATTAATTTGGTGATTGAGGTTCAAATTCCAGTTGAGGTATTCATATTATGACCTAAGGAAAAGCATGAATCCATTCATTTCCTCAGCTCTGTGTAAAATAACAAGACTCTAACTATTGTCATCGGCAATCAGTCTAGTTAAATGAAAAATCTGAATTCAAACCGTGGAGAATGTATTGTGAAAGAGCATTGTTTCTCTAAAGGATGGTCATATTCAGTTTTATTAATAGAGGGAGCTGTGAAGAGCCATCTTGAAATGACATGACACTTACCATTTCATAATGTGTAAAAATAAACTATTTAAAAAGTTCTTATTGAGTTCTTGCAGTATCTGCATTATTATTCATAAGATGAAAAATTTCTTCCTTTGATATATGTATTTACCTAACTCTTCTGCACAAGCAAGATGCAACACAAGGTCAATTTTTTTATGCTGAGTTTAACAGGTTGAGTTCAACAGGTTTGAATTCAGGGATTTTATTCTTCAAGACTGGTTGCCATACCAAGGTTAAAGAACCCAATCTGCCCTACTGTTTGTCCATAGCTAGAAGGAGAATGCTTTTATTCATAGTTTTCCCAAGGTTAATTGCACTATGTGAAATGCAAACAGCCTGGTCCAGGATTTGAACTCAGGTTGCCATGTCCATTTCCTATGATGATAACCCTTACACCATGAATGCATCTTGACATATAGATGTTATATGTCAAAACCTAGACTAAATCCAAAAATTAAAAAATCCAAAATAATTTTTTCCCCATTATTTAAGAACTTATATAATTAAAAAATGTATTGAATTTTTTTTGTCTGTTTATCTACATCAAAATCTGTAAATTTTTTTTTGTTTATATCTTATATTTGATTTCTATTTGTGTTTTCATGAAATTAGCCAGCAACACCGGGTGTTGTATGAGTGGGTGTTGAAAAGTTCTCTGTCAAACTAAGAAGGAAATGACCTAGATCCATAAAACATTCATATTATTCCATATAGTCATCCTACAAATTCTAACACATATTTCTCAAATTTCATTTGCATTTCAAAAAAATATTTCAATAATAAAAAAAATTCCCTTTTTGGTTGCTATAAAAATTTTTCAGTACCTTCTCTCAGAAAATAGTATCTTGAAATAGGGTAGAATTATTTGAGAGAATCATTGGATCTAAAATCTTGGATTTAAAAAAATTACAAACTGCTTTTGACAAACTTTTCAATTCAGAAAAAGTTTTGGTTTATATTATTAGTAGTGTTTTTGTAGACCTCTAAAATCTCTCTATCCTTCTCTTTCCCTTCTCATTCTCCCTTTTTCTCTCTCATTCTCCCTTTTTCTCTTTTCCCGCTCATTATTCCCTTTTCTCTTTTATTCTTCCTTTTTCTCTTTTTCATAAATAATGTTCTTTGTATAAAATACGTAAATATATATTATGTAACCCCTTCACCATGGGCTGGATGCAACACAAGGTCAATTTTTAAGCAGAGTACAGCTGGTTTGAAATAAATGTTTTCCTTCTCTTTAACCTGTTGCTATATCAAGGCTAAAGAACCAAGGCTACTCTACTAATTACCCATAACTGAGGGGGATTCATGCCTTTTTCAAGGGCATTAGCATAAAGTCAACATAAACAGCTCCATCTAGGTTTTGAACTCCATTTCTTACTATAATAATTGTTAGGCCAAGCGTGCCTCCAATATGTAACATATGTAAAACATTACCCACACCTCTTTCTACAGATTATATGTTAATATATAATCTTTATATAGAGGTGTGGGTAATGTTACAGTGACTGATAGATTTACCCCTTCACCATGGGCTGGATGCAACACAAGGTCAATTTTTAAGCAGAGTACAGCTGGTTTGCAATAAACCTTTTCCTTCTCTTTAACCTGTTGCCATATCAAGGCTAAAGAACCAAGGCTACTCTACTAATTACCCATAACTGAAGGGGATTCATGCCTTTTTCAAGGGCATTAGCATAAAGTCAACATAAACAGCTCCATCTAGGTTTTGAACTCCATTTCTTACTATAATAATAGTTAGGCCAAGCGTGCCTCCAATATGTAACATATGTAAAACATTACCCACACCTCTTTCTACAGATTATATGTTAATATATAATCTTTATATAGAGGTGTGGGTAATGTTACAGTGACTGATAGATTTACCCCTTCACCATGGGCTGGATGCAACACAAGGTCAATTTTTAAGCAGAGTACAGCTGGTTTGCAATAAACCTTTTCCTTCTCTTTAACCTGTTGCTATATCAAGGCTAAAGAACCAAGGCTACTCTACCATTTACCCATAACTGAGAGGGATTCATGCCTTTTTCAAGGGCATTAGCATAAAGTCAACATAAACAGCTCCATCTAGGTTTTGAACTCCATTTCTTACTATAATAATTGTTAGGCCAAGCGTGCCTCCAATATGTAACATATGTAAAACATTACCCACACCTCTTTCTACAGATTATATGTTAATATATAATCTTTATATAGAGGTGTGGGTAATGTTATAGTTACTGAGCATAAAATGGAATTGGTTAATCAAGTTCAAGTTCCAGCTGAGTCTGTGTGCAGACTAATGCCCTTGGGAAAGGCATAAATCCATTTATTTCCTCAGCTCTGGTTAAAATAGCAGGGATGATTAATATCTTTGCATCTCAAAAAAAAAAAAAAAATAGAGAAATAAAAAAAAAAAAATTGGTCTATATTATTATTAATGCTTTACCAGAACTCTGCCATATTTCTCTCCCTTCTCTTTTCTTATATATATGATTGTAGACGAGTATTTGACCTCTAGATTATTTTCCTTATTTCTTTTTCTGATTAATCATTCCAAATTTGATTAAATCAGGAAAAACAAGGAAAAATAATTTAGGGGTAATATATTTTTGCATAAAATTGTATTTATTAGGGGAATGAGAATTTCAATGTATTTTTTGATAAATCCAACCTAGACTTGAAAAAAAATTTGATAAACTTCCCATCTTAGAAAAAATGTTTTAGTCCATATTATAAGGCCCTTATTTGATCCATATTTAAATCAAATAAAGAGTTGATAAAATGATGACTCATGTTACAGAAAAAATTAATTTTAAAACAATGACATGTTACAGAAAGAGATAGTAATAAAGTAATGACTCAGCTTACAGAAAGAATTATTAAAGTAGTGACTCATGTTACAGAACAAATTAATAAAGTAATGACTTATATTACAGAAAGAGTTAATTATGTAATGACTCATTTCAGAAAAACTCTTAATAAAGTAATAACTCATTTTACAGAAAAAGTTAAAGTAATGACTCATGTTAAAGAAAGAATTAATAATAAAGTAATGACACATCTTACAGAAAGAGTTAATAAACTAATGACTCATGTTACAGAAATAAGTAATTATAAATAATGACTTATGTTATTGAAAGAGTTAATGATTAAGTAATAATAAGCTAATAAGATAAAAAGAAGATTAAAATTCTTTAAGACTCTGGATTCAAATGGTTCACATAATCCAAGAGAACAGATCTAGTCATCTTAAGAAAAGAAAATCTATCCAGCTTTGAATGTCATTCTTCCAGTAGACCATTGAATAAAATTAAAATTGAAAAGATTGAAAAATATCTGGCCCTTGTCAGAGAAATTAAAGAATTGTTTTGTATTAAAGTAACATGAGGATAAAATGATTTTTCTCTAAATTTGTTTCGTTCAGATTACTTCTTAAGAGCATAGAGAAAAAAATGTTTGCGGAATTGGCAATGCAACTCAAAAGAGTGCTAGAAACTTGCTGTCTCTTTATCCCCAATGAAAACCACCAGTTACTATTGATGAAAAATTCAGTGAGTAAAAAAAAATGAAGATAGAAGAATAGGAAATCCACCCTCCCCAAAAAATGAAAACCATCCTGATGGTAGCAATTAAAATTGATCACAATCATGAAGAGATTGTTGTAGAGACTTGTTGTCTATTGATCTCTTGTAAGGATCATCAATTACTTTTAGTTTGAAAATTTAATAAATCATAGTAATAACTGTAATACTAGTTGTAGTAATCAGAAATTTGTGATAAAATTTTATTCATTCAATATTATTTTCTTCCTTCTAAGAAGCTAAAAATTTTACTGAGTAAATACAGAATATTTTTAAAAAATGCAGTAGTCTTTTTGATAACTTGTATTTAAACTTCTTTGTAGTCCTGAAAACAGTAGTTGTAGACAGCCCAATCTGTGAAGATAGGTTTCTAAGAGATTTTCTGGTGTCTTTTTAATAATTTATATTTAAACTATTTTAACTTCTTCGTAGCCCAGAAAACGCTAGTTGTAGACTTCCCAACTGCAAAGATAGCTTTTTAAGAGGATTTCTTGGTGAGTGAGTTACATTCTTGAACATATCGAAGAACTTCAGCAATTAATATAGATAGTAGGCACTTCCAGTCTCATTAAATTTATCATCCAAACTCAATATTGTTGGGAAGTAAATTTTAGGAAATTTCATATTAAATTAATCTCTCACACTTTTGCAAGATTTATATTTGAATATGTAAAAATGACAGAGCTGATACAACACTAAGGGATGGATGCTTAAGGAAGGCTAACTCATGATCAATCATTTCTATTGAAAAATACTTTTGTCTTTTAGCAATATCATAGTATAAAATTCATTTGCCTGTAAATTCTACCCTCTTAACCTTAAGGTTGTATCTTTTATGGAACACTCTAAGGGAAATTTTAAGTAGTTTGAATTAAGTGTTTTCCTTCTTGACTGGTTATCTAACTAAGGCTAGAGTATCCAGTCTGCCCTCCTATTTACCCATAGGGCATTAGTACAAAGTGTGACACAAATAATCTTGTCCTGGATTTGAACTTGGGTTACCAATTCCATTTCCTACAATGATAAACTAAACATAAAACATGAAATTAAGTAAATTATTATCCATTTTGATTTATTTAATTACTTCAGAATTAATACAAGTTTTATATTTTGTTAATTAATATCAGAACCCAAACTTGTCTACATAGAAATAATGATTAATTTGTTAATTAAAAAAAAAAAAAACTTGGGAAAAAACTTAGAATATGATATCAGCCAAAGAAAACTTTGTAAGTATCATTGCTTACTGTTTTTATTGGGCAAACCTTTTAAAAATGTTCTTATTTACCCAGCTTTGCATAATCTAATGCACAGGCCTTAATTGCTGTTACTAAAAGGTCACTCATCTCAGAAATTAACAGCTCCAACATTGCTTAACATTTTTTTTTGGTTTCATGCAATTTATTAAGCTTTGCTTAGTCTGGCATACAGGATTAATATTATTTATTGTACTTGATCTTACTAAGTAGTCATCAATCTATGAAACTGCACAGTGTCATTGTTGTTTAATTTCTTTTTTTTTCTTTTGTTATTTACTAAACCTTGCTTTGTCTGGCACACAGACCTTAGATTGTTTACCTTACTTGATGTTACTAAGTAGTTACCCATCTCTGGAACTGAACAATCTCATTGTTGCTTAACTTCTTCCTTTCATTTTTTTGCTATTTACTCAGCTTTGTTTAGTCTGGCACATGTACCTTAGATTGTTTACCTTACTTGATATTACTAAGTGGTCACCCATCTCAGAACTGAATACGTTTTTTTTGCTTAACTTTGGTGCTTTCAATATGACTTGATTATAAGTAAAACTTTTTAAGTTGTTAAAAATCACTTTGATCTTTTTGGTTAGGAAAAGTGCAGTGCAAATTTGGAATATTTCTTTTAATCTTTTTTGCATCAGTTTTTGACAATTAATTTCACCAACCCACAGCAAGAACTCACAAGTTTCAATTTAAGAATTTACTACAGAGTTGCATGAAAAGTTCATAGGCTGACCAAGATACTCTCATGGAATATGAGTTTTATTTTTTAACATAGTCTCCCTTGCAGTATACACATTTCTTCTATTGGTGTTGCAATTCTTCGATCCCATAGGTAAAAAAAGTCATCAACAGCAAATATGACGTTATCATATGAACTTTTCAGTCTGCTCTCATATGTACCTGCAGACGTAACTTTTCCCATCTGCTAACACACTCCTGTATTTTTTATCATGTTTGTTATTAGACTACAGAGTTTTACATTTTTGAAGATGTAGGTTTTATATAAAACTAATATCCAAAAGTCCCTACTTTTGGGTATGAACTTCTGATTCTTTATTTATTGGCTAAATAGTACCACTTCTGGTTTTTTGCATGGATGGCTTTGGCATTAAAAACCCATGAAGGTTGATATACCATTGAACAAAGAAACCAAACCAACCATAAGTCTATTCTTGAGATCATCCCCCTCCCCTAAGGCTGAACCTATCCTATAAAAAGGATAGGGTCAAGATTAATCCCTGATGTCTGAAGCAGTCCTAAAGGTTAATTTTATCATTACCATGCAGTTAGAAGCCACTCACTAAAAAAACAAAAAAACAAAAACAAAAAACCAAAACCCAATTTTGTATTGAATATGCCCTTGAGGGAAGTCAGTGGGGTGAGGAATAGATAGCTAGTATTGCTTGTTATTTCCTGCTGCCTGTTTGGTTTTAGTGTCATCGACCCTACCCAACCAGAATGTCATTGTCTATTCTTCTTGACAAAGTTTGGAGTGAAAGCGGCAAAGAAGACAAAGAACAAGACTGAATATTGTACAAGTTGGACTGAGTTTTTCAGTGTCTGTAGCAACTGTTGTTGGCTTGCAACTAATGCTTCCTGTTCAGAAAAGCCATGTGTTCAATGTCATTAAAAACAAGTCCACTGAACAGAAGCTGGTAAATTAGATCTGCTGACCTTATTTTATCAAATTCAGCTGATCTTTGTTGATAAGCAAGTCAGAGGATCAGAATGAGAAAAAACAGGATTCTTTTTGGCAGATAAATATCAATTTTGAAAATGAGAATCCTCCTCCTCTTCCTGCTATATTCAATAATTTGCTGGATTTTTATATTGCTGCTGTGGGGATGGAAAAGATAGGATATTGGTTATTCTTCTACTTGGCTTTGGTGCAAGCCGCTTGACTGGTGGTCCATCCAAACCTTAGACTAAAATGTCTTATGGACTGTCTGAAAAAGTGACTTGGTAACTAAATTATTTATGGAAAAAAAAATCAAAACATACATTCACTTTTAATAATTTTGCATTTAACCACATCCATTTGTATCCTGTTAGTGAGGATTAGAATATGTCACTACTTCCCTGGCAGAAAGAAAAGACTCACCCCTCCAAAAAGAAAGCGCTATCTTGGGCATGACACAAAGATGTATCTAGTGGTGAGGCTTCTTTCTGGAGATCTGGTGGGTGTCAACTACACTTTCATTGCCATTACTTCCCAGTACACTCTGAGTGTTAGGGTTGCATCAATAGGTTAAATAGACATTTTTGGCAATTATTAGTAGTATGTATGAATAACGGAAACCATATAACTGTGAAAATTATTAGTATTAGATAGGAATACTTGTAACTACATAAATGTGTACAAATGAGTGTTTATTATTACTAATTAGGTATAGTTACTTGAAACTATATAATTGGTTGAGAAAATACTGACTTCACCTTTAGATAACCCAATAAGGGTTGACATGGTGTAAAACCAACGAACTTATAGGGGATTTTTTTGTAACCATGTCTGTTTTTCCTTTCCTGAATATGAAGAACAAGTGACTACCTCTTTGTCCTTTCTCTTATCTCAACTTTCTTTGAGAACTTCTGAGATTCCTACAACACAACAACCTGGCTCTGTTGTGCATAAGGTGGTATAAAAATAAATCAGCTCAGTTCTGGGGAGCAGGGCTTACTCTCTAAACAGTACCTATCCTCTCATCTAAAACTGGTTAGGACTGGGTTTATTGCCCAGTACCTGAGGCATCCCAAAAGGGGAATACTGATGGGGCTCAACTGTTTTTGTGCCCTTCTCAATGCTTCCTTCTTACAAGGTTCCCCTACATTAAACTGACCTTGTATAATATTCCATTACATTACAAAGTTGGATAAATACTTAAGTGTATATGTGAGCATATATGTGTGTAAGGAAATGTTAATATATATGTTGGAAATATAATTTAAGCAGATTTATATTTAGAGAATTGTTTCTCATATAGTCTGATGGTTGATTGGGCTTTTGTTGTCAATGCAAAATTTGTTACTAAAAATATTCAGATGAGTAAATATAAAACATATTTGGTTTGTATTTTTGATGAACTCAGTAGTTATCTTTTGATGTTACTCTGTGCATTATTCAGACTAGTATCTTCATATTGATGAAGCTTTTTTGCTACTATTATTTTATTACCAGTTTTACTCCATACTATAATTGTTGCTTTTTTATAGTGGCATTAAGTTAATACACACTTCATCATCATCATCATCATCATCATCATTATTATTATTCTATTACTAGTTTTATCCCATCTTATAATTGTTGCTTTTTTATAGTGGCATTAAGTTAATACACACTTCATTATTATCATTTTATTACTAGTTTTACCCCGTCTTATTATTGTTGCTTTTTATCATGGCATTATGTTAATACACACTTCATTATTATCATTCTATTACTAGTTTTACCCCGTCTTATTATTGTTGCTTTTTATCATTGCATTATGTTAATACACACTTCATTATTATCATTTTATTACTAGTTTTACCCCGTTTTATTATTGTTGCTTTTTATCATGGCATTATGTTAATACACACTTCATTATAATCATTTTATTACTAGTTTTACCCCATCTTATTATTGTTGCTTTTTATCATTGCATTATGTTAATGCACACTTCATTATTATCATTTTATTACTAGTTTTACCCCGTTTTATTATTGTTGCTTTTTATCATGGCATTATGTTAATAAACACTTCATTATTATCATTTTATTACTAGTTTTACCCCGTTTTATTATTGTTGCTTTTTATCATGGCATTATGTTAATACACACTTCATTATTATCATTTTATTACTAGTTTTACCCCATCTTATTATTGTTGCTTTTTATCATGGCATTATGTTAATACACACTTCATTATTATCATTTTATTACTAGTTTTACCCCATCTTATTATTGTTGCTTTTTATCATGGCATTATGTTAATAAACACTTCATTATTATCATTTTATTACTAGTTTTACCCTGTCTTATTATTGTTGGTTTTTATAATGGCATTATGTTAATACACACTTCATTATTATTATTTTATCACTAGTTTTACCCCATCTTATTATTGTTGCTTTTTATCATGGCATTATGTTAATACACACTTCATTATTATCATTTTATTACTAGTTTTACCCTGTCTTATTATTGTTGCTTTTTATCATGGCATTATGTTAATACACACTTCATTATTATCATTTTATTACTAGTTTTACCCCGTCTTATTATTGTTGCTTTTTATCATGGCATTATGTTAATACACACTTCATTATTATTATTTTATCACTAGTTTTACTCCATCTTATAATTGTTGCTTTTTATAATGGCATTATTTTAATACACACTTCATTATTATTATTTTATAACTCATCATCATCACGTCCTGCCGCTTGCACGGATATCCCTGACCCTCTCTCGCCACTTCTCCCTATCCTTTATCGCCTCTGGCAGGTCTTCAGGGTTACATCCTGTATCCTCACATAGCTGCTGGATGTATGTTCAAGCTGGTCATCCTGCTTTTGCTCGGCCATATGTAGGGGTCCATAGGAGTACATCACTAATGAGCTTGTCCCTGCTTCTCCAGCAGTGTCTAGTTTTACTCTTATTACTTTTTATCCTGACACTCTACATAAATTAAAAAAAAACAAACTAGTACTGGTTAAATCTTATAAGAAAAAACCAATAGTTTCGATTTTTTTTTAGAATTTTTTAAGTCTATTCATTATGTTAATCATTTTATTTGTTTGTGCAGATATTCCTTTCCTGAATAAAGTACTAATATCTGACTGCACTATTATTGAACTATGTACATTCTAAAAACCCAAATTATTTTGAATAATCCGGAAATGTTTTGAACAAATTTTACTTTTGTTTGGTCAAGTGCCTCTCATAGAAATTTCAATTTTACTTTTTTCTTCATATACAAAGAAAAAAAACAAACAAACATAGAAGACGTCTGGGAACAAATGACAGCAACAGAATTTTTTTCAGTGTATCATTTGTTATTGATACAAAATAAACTGCTAGACCAAATAAACACATTCTTTTTTTGAGATTTTTCTTTTTTTATCATGTTTTTCTATTTTACCCATTATTTATAATCCAATATTGTCATCAGAAAATAAGGCAACTCTCTAACCTTTTTCTGGTAATGCTTATTTGTTCAAAAAGACTTAAAAAACAACAAAAAAACAAATTCCAAGCTCTTTGATTTTCTACCAATCTTCTGACCTATTGAAAATTGTCTAAAAAACTATTGCAAACTTTATTGTATCCTTTTTCCGTACTAGTTTCAACTAGTATGTTTTTCATCTTTCCTCAGGTGTATGTTGCATCTGGTAATATTCTAAATGTCACTCTAGACTTTATTCAGCCCAGCCGACTGGGGCTGTAAAATACACTGACTGCATCTCTGGGGAGTGTGGAGTACCTCTTCATGGCCATTATCCCCAGTTCCTCTTTGATCTGGAGTGGTATTACTTGTTAGTCTCATCTACTGGTCAAATAGATATTTAAAAATTTTTTAAATTCAATAGGACTACGTGTGAAAAAAAGAAAGAAAAAACCTCTTAAGAAACAACTTCATAAAAATATAGATATGAACATACAATGAACATTATTCCCTAACCTCAAGGCATAAAATAACCCTAGATGGCTTGACATGCTGTTAAAATCAATCAATCAAGTATCTTCATCTTTATTGTTTTTATCATAAAATTTGGCTGATATATTCTTTGGACTTCCTCAGGTGTCTGCTTCATCTGGTGGTACTTAAAAACTGCTGAGTGTTTTTTTTCTTCTTTTTTTTTCATTCTTCTTTCTTTTATAAAAAAACAGCACTTCAACAAAATCATAAAACTAAGTGCCATGTCTTGTTCTAGTGACTGAACTTTTAAGCAAAACTGATGAAGATAGTTACAATTTTATTAGTGTTGGGAACTACTCTGTGGTTCTTTAAGTATTTCAACAAGTATCCTCATTTCTATTGTTTGATAATTCTGTAAGCTCTCTATCTCTTTTAGTGTTGTTTGAAATTCTGCAATTGGTATATTATCATTATTCCATGTTTTATTCAGACCAATATCTTTATCTTTGTTGTTTTGGTAAGCCTGTAAGCTCTCTGCTTTTTTTAGTGTTGTCTGAAATTCTGCGATTGGCATTTTATCATTATTTCATCTTTCATTCAGACCAATATCCCCATCTTTATTGTCCACCCTTTCAGTGGGGGTTTAGAATACACTGACTGTATCCTCTTTAGAAGAGTAAGACCCCTCCGAAAAAGAGAGTGTCCTTAGTATGACATTAAGTTGCATCTGAGAGTGAGGCTCCAGATCTGTATATAGTTGGAGAGCATAATTGCTATACTGACTTTGGTATAAAACAACTCAACAAGAGTTGACATGCTGTAAAATCAACCAACCAATCCATACTTTAAAACCTTTAAATAATCATATACAGTTATGTGTATCAATATAAATATTATTTGCTGTGTACAATATAGAAACCTATTTTTGGACTTCAATGAAAGGAATAGATGATATTATAAAAAAAAATAAAAACAGTTTATTTTGGAAGTACAGAACAATTTTATGAAAAAGTAGAATTAATTTTCATTGAAGTTTTTTCTTTTTTTAAAAAAACATTAGGGTTAGAGTTGGATCTGTTTTTTTAACTTAAAAGAAGGGCTGTGTAAAGTCATACTTTATTGTTAGTAAGAAAGCTTTGCTTTGTCTGGCACACAGGTCTTATCTTGATTTCAGTGCTGACAGTTCTATAGTGGTCACCCATTTAAGTACTAGAGCAAGTTGATCAGTGCTTAACTGGAAACTAGTGCTTTCAACACACATGACTTTAAGGGAAGATGTCACACTTTATCATGGACATTTCTTCAAATTCCTGAATAGACACCATTTCTTAACATGTACCATGAGTTGGTCTGCACTAATAACACAAAAAGTATTTTGTCTTTTGGATATGGACTCTTCTCAATGGCTATGATATCATACATGTCAACAAACAGACATGATTTGTGTTTTTTGAGTTCAATCGATTCATTCAGTTATGTCTTGGACACATCAGGCAATTGTTGGTTTTGTGTATCAGCTGTACATTGTATTCACTTTTGGATGCCTTTATTGGAATGTATTGACTAGCACTTGGGACTTAATCTACCTCTTCTGACAAGAGATATTGTTGGCATCTTTCCACAAGTGTCTCTAACATGACTCTTCTCTGGCAGTGTTGATCCAGTTCCAAAGGAAATATTCTTCCATTGACTTGATCTCAACTCTCAATAATCTGTCGATGGTTTGAAAAGGAATAATTTGACCTTCTAATTCCAGGAAATTTTATTCGTTTGCTTTTACTACTTGTTTTTATTTATTTATCTTTTAATCAATTTAGATGGTAAAGATTATTTTACCAAGTCTGTTTAGAAAATGATGTTACTTATTTTTTTTCAGGTTGGCAACACTGATTGAAAATCAGCTGATTAATATTGACTTTGAAAACATTCAGTTTATGTTTGTCTCTTAGAATTAGTGTTCAGTTGAATACTCTTGGATTATTATAAATGTGCTTAGTTAACTGTCTCTTAAAAGAATATACTGCATTCCTTGAGAATGAGTTTTTGAACAAAAATAATATCATGGCAGTACCAAAAATCCCCTACTTATCAGATCTAATTTCTTGTGACTGTTTTCTGTTTCCAAAAATTAAGACCACATTCCATGGTTACCTTTTGGGAACTACTGAGAACATGCAACAGGTTATGATAGCACCACTAAAGGCAATATCAGTTGGAGACTTATGATGCTGAGTAGGCTTAGAAATGTTTCTTCCTATCTAGTAGCAGAACCATATTGCTATAGACAGAATTTGCTCCTAGGACAAAGAACTTTCCATGCAGCATATGAACCACGAAGTCTTTAACAACCTTACACATTGGTCATATGAAAAAGAAACATGCTTGAAACACTGAAAAAGAACATGCTTGATTGACTCTTTGCATGCATTCTGGCAAAGTTACCAGTGACACTGGGAAATGCCTCTTACTGACCTAGAGAACATTACTAATCATCAGCCAGGTGAGTAGTTATGTCTTATGAGATACTTCATTCCAGGTGCTCAATGCCATATAAAAATAATCTACTTCCTTTGTCACACTGAATTCCTGAGATGGCCACCTGCACTAATATACAATATAATCAATCCCTTACCGGATAACTGCTGGATGTCAGAGAGACCAAACTTAACTTAAAAGAAAGCTCTCAGAGCATACCCATGTCTGTAAAAGAAGGAGCACTCATTTCTGATCAATTGCTGATAGCTCCTCATTATTCTCAAGACTGCTCATGCTTCTCAAGACTGGTGTAGGAATAATGTTTTTGTCAGTGGCTAGCTTCTTAGGGAAACTAATTTTAAAAGAGATAAAACTAATTTGTTATTAAGCTGATTATAACATAATAAGTTTCAACATTCTAAATAAACTTCATATATATATTCTGCTGAATACTGTTTTTTTTTTTTACTTCCAAGTTATTTTCTTGACTTCTTGACAAGGGTCATTTAGTTGCATTTGTAGTTTTATTCTTGCATTGCAAATAGGAAATAAAAACTGACAAAGATGAGAAGCCAAAATAATTCAGATTGAAGCTTAAACCTTTGAGCTAATTATACTAGTGTACTGTTGGTACTTTTGTTTTCCTCCACACTTGAGCACTGGTTTACCCTTGTGACAATCACACTCAAATGACAGAGAGTGAATTGAGGCTGAGTTGATCAGGGCTAGAAGGGTTAAGGAAATTTTTCTTTTAAATTTCAACTACTTTTTTTTATTTCTATTTTAAACATTTTTTAAAATCATTTTTATTTTAAAAATGTTTTGAGTAGTAGGTGTAATGGGAATTACAAGAATTTCATATTTATATTTTATCTAAAAGTTAACTATTTTACTATTTCAGAAAATTACTTTCAATACCTATTTCAAGTTACATCTTATATATAGACTGCCCCATTTGGTTGTGGGGTCCCCATAGTGTAGTGGCTAACATGCTGGACCGCCACATTTCAGTATTTCAGTAAGTGAGTTCAAATTTCAGTCTAGCTATTACATTCACTTTTGAACTAATACCCTTGAGAAAAGTATGAAATTCCTTATCCTCCCTCCGGCTAGTACCATTACTGTTCTTCTGCAAAGGTGGCTTTGGCATTAAATAATCCACAAAGGTTGATATGCCATTGAACAAAGAAACCAAATGAAACCAGTTTGGTAGTGAGTATAGAAAACCCTGATTGCATCCACTGCAGAGAGGGTAAGACCTCCTTTTCCCCCAAAAAGAAGTATCCTGGGTGTATGTAAATTGTATGTGGTAATGAGGCTACAGTTCTGGAGCTCTAGACTATGTAGAGTACCTCTTTTAGTGATTACTCCCAGGTCTACTGATTCTGGGTGGTAGTATGTGTTAGGATTTCATGTATGGATCAACATAGTTTTTTTTAAAAATTATTAGTATTGGATAGGAATACTTGAAGCATTTTAACTATATGTTAATTATTTGTAATAACATCAACAGTGAAAAGAATGATAATAGTGGTCTGATACACTGGAAGAAGCCTATAGAATTAATCAGCCAATATATGATAGTAATAATGAGTTTAGTTGCCTGAAGAAATCTTGCACTCAGTTAAGTCTTCATCTTTCTATATTTATTATTTTAAATTCACAACATTTAGGCTATTATACTCTCTGACCTTCCACAGGTATTTGTTATAGTCAGTAATCTTCTGAGAATCTCATACCATACCCTTCATTCAATCCACAGGTGTGGATAGTTCTCATTCTGCTGTCTAGGCTTCATGAGCTGTTAATTGATAATGATATAAATCTATATCATTATAAGGGACAGAGATTGAAAATCAATTAAAAGAAATCAATATCAGGATTTTATGACAACACAAGATTTCTTTTTTGACATAGTTAACATTTTAAAAATAGTTGTTTGAATTTGAACTCTCTGTGTGTGTGTGTGATGGCATCCACCTGATTAAGCTGGTACCACATGTATATTCATATGTGAATTTTTATGGGATTGATGTAAAGGTGGTCCCCTGCCACATTCATTTAACAGGTTTGAATTTAGAGTTTTCCTTCTTCACCAGTTGACATACATGATACTTGAGAATAAGTAAAAAAAAAAAAGTAAAGTTGGTGGCCTTAGTCATGGGTGACTTGAAGGCTCCCTTTTCAATAGCTACTAGTCCGAGGTGTAGGGGAGGGTGCTACACCATTCCCTAGATTGCTCCACTTTACCCTTGATCCTTACCTTATAATACTGTGTTAAGCAAGGCGGTATCAAGTATCATTTTTTCAAGTCTTTTTTATAACTCGACCTTGGATTGAACCCCGGTCTCCTGGACCATTGGCAAACATTCTACCCATTAGGCCAATGGCCCAGTTAATTTACTTGAGAATAATGCTTTCTATTTAAACAGTTTGTAATTTTTTGATCTCCTGAAAATAAAGAAATTAATTTTTTTAATTGGTTTAATTGGTTGGTGATTGGGTGGTTGATTTTATAGCATGTCAACCCTTGCTGGGTTATTTTAAGCGGAAGTCAGTTTAATAGTTATGGTCTCCATTTATAAACAGTACAAAAATATATTTTAAGCAGGTAGATAGTTCATACCTAGTTAAAATATCAATGTTTCAAAGCCAACATATCAATATACTTCAAAACTATTGTAGACATTTGGTTAAAAAGATCTATTTGACCTATATATGGGTCCTAAATAGGTACTACCACTCTAGTACAGAATAGACCTGGGGTAATTGCAATGAAGGAGTGACTACACACATACTCCATATCTCCAAAAGTGGAGTATCACCACCAAATGTAGTTTGGTGTCAGAATTAGGGCATGGTTTTAATGCTTTTGAGACAATTGTTCTTGCTGAAAAATTCTGCATTGGAAGCTACTAAAACATACTTTCACAATCATTTAAAACAGGTAGACACTTCATTATCTCAGACAGATTTAACCTATAATGATACTCCAAATCAGAGTGGCTCTATATCCTCATTACTACGTGCAGTTTAGTGTCATACCCACAACATAGCCAGAGATGAGGAAAGGTTATTTATGTGAATGATTAGTAAAAAAGATCAATTGCTATTTCCAAATGAAATGCAAGGATTGAAACTTTTAAGCTTTATAGTATAAGTAAAATAAACAAATAAAACTCTCCTCAGAGCTTTTTTGTTAACAACTTAAACAGGGAAATAAGCTTTGAAACAAAAAGGTCAAAATCAAATGAATAAATTTCCCAGCTTTCCTTAAGAGAAAGGAAGTCATTCTTCAACATGACAATGCAAAGCTACATTCAACAAAACAAAATATATTTCAACATGACAGTGCAAGATAAATGTTCCCTCTAAACTTCAAGACAGCATACAAGAAAAAAAAATCATGCTTTACATTAAAATTTTGAAAGTTTCAGATGAAGGAAAAAAGGTTCAATAATAGAATCAGATGGCCAAATAAGCAATTATGATATAACTTCTGCTGTAACCTTTGTTTCTAAAACTTTAGACACATAATCAATGATTATCTGAAAAGTGAAAATATTTTCTGCACACTGAACTTATTCAGTTACTAACAGGTTTTTTTGTTCCATAAAAGACATTAGGAAGAACGTTATGTAAGACTACATTAAAAGAAGTAAAATACGAGGGTGATTAAAAAAAGTATGTTAACACTCTTATAGGAGTACCTTCATAATATAATTTCAAAATAGTCTTCACTTGTTCACCATCCCTGTAAAAACATACTTGGAATTTCCTACGGGTGTTAATATTTTTATGGGAGTATCTTTATTAGAAAAGCAGAACAGATATTACAGAGACCACCAGAGAAAGATTCTAGAAATGTGTTGACAGGGATGGTAAACCAGTGAAGACTTTAAAAGCATAATATCATAAAGGAAAACACCCTGTATATTTCATTATTATAATGCGAGACTTCATCCTTTCTTATGAAGATAAGATATTTAGATGAGTAAGTTGAGGAAATTAGCTCATAACATATATAACATTTCCCATGATGAAAGTAAAAAAGAAAACAAAAGATAATGATAAATGATTAAAAAATTTATTTTTGGTTTGAATTGGTATTTTGGTGAAGGATATTTCCAGATGATATAAATATGAGGGGCTCTCAAAAAGTTCTAAGTGTCACCCAGATTTTAAATTTGTCATACATCTCTTACATTTGTATGATTTTCACCTGTGCAGAAATTAAGACAGAAATCTGAATGAGGTTTTCTAGTTTTATAAGAGGTGGTAGTGTGTTGCCACAACAAAAATGTCCAACTATGCTCTTCTTTTTTTTGGGTAAGGCTTTGAACTTTTTGGATGACCTTTATAGTGTGGCTAATTGATAGTGGTAGTTAGACAGGCTTGAACCAGTGAAATTATAAATTGATTACAAGGCCCTAACATTTATAGATATGACAATCTAATCCTTGGCTAAAGTGCTGGTTCATACTTAAATAATCCTGCCATTTTTATATGAGCTATGTTATTTAATATGACAGTTTTGAAAAGAGGGAATAATTACAAAATTTACTGTGATAATGTTCCATTTGTATTTAGTGTTTATAATGATATTTTTTCTAATGTTGTTTGTTGAGGTTTTATGGCATATTAACCTTCATCGGTTATTTAATGCCAAATGCATTTTGATACAAATAATCAGTTCTATTTCAAGCAGTTCATTTTAGTATAAGAATAGTTTTTGTCAACAAACAGTTAAATGTCAAACAATTCATTTTAGCATAAGTACAGTTTCAATGTCAAAAAGCGTTCTATTTTAAACAATTGAGTTTAGCATAGATATGCAGTTTGCATGTAAAAACATTTCTATTTCAAGCAATTCAATCTAACACTAGTACACATTTTAAATTCTTATTTTTAGTATGAACCAATAAAAAGTTTAACAAATGCTAAATTTAGGAGGTTAAATTTAGGTGCTATGAATTCTAAAAAATCTGTGCATATTATACATAAGGATTTTTTTCTCCAGAATTTCACAGTCCAAAGTTAGGATTGTGTGTTATATGCAAATAATTACATTACTTGTTTAAAAATATCACTGATATTACTGTGTATATAGATATATTTTTCAAAGAGTATTTCAAAGAAAGGTTGCCCAGATGGTTGGGGCTGTAGAATACACTGACTGCACCTCTGCAAAGGGGTAAGAAAAATGAGTTTTGGATATGACACTAAACAGTCTGATGGTGAAGTCTCAGTAATGCTGGGGCCTTGGGGAATATGGAGCCCTCCTTCATTGCCATTGCTCCCAGGTCCACTCTGGCTTGGTGTGGTAGCACCTGATAGGGCTCTATCTATGGATTAAATAGAACTAACAGCATACTTATGCTAAACTGAACTGTTTGACTAAACTGAATAGCTTGAAATAGAAATATTTTTCACAATTAAACCATAGTTACATTTAAACTGTGTGCTTATGCTAAACTGAATTATTTGAAATGGAACTGTTTTTTTTTTACATTGCAACTGTATTTACACTAAATGGAATGGTTTAATATAGAACTGTTTTGACATTTAACTGTGTGTGAACAAAATCTGTACTTATACTAAACTGAATTAGCTGAATTAGAAATGTTTGAATAAACTGAATTGCTTGAAATAGAAATGTTTTTGACAATTAAACTGTGTACTCATGCTAAACTGAATTGTTTTAAATAGAGCTGATTATTTACATAAAAATAGATTTGGTGTTAAATAACCTACAAAGGTTGATATGCCATAAAACCCAACCAACCAAACCAACCATCAAAGAAAGGAAAAAAAGGTTTGATGCAGAAAAGAAGGAATGAAGGTGAATTTTTTCGTTGCTAGTATATTGTATGTTGTCTGAAAGTCTAAGGTGATTTGTTATTGTCATTTGATGAATTATTCAAGACTGAGTTGAGTACAAAAGAGCTGTTTGTAATGTGTCCCATTCTCATTCCCTACTATCAAGGTTTTTTTCTTTTGTCATAACCAACACCTTTTCTCAATCCTTTCTACATTAGTTATCTGCTGCAGGGTGGTCATCAGTCATTACTACGTCTGAGGTAGGTACTCAGGTATTTTGCTGTTGTGGCAAGAGGGAGAGTAGTTTAAATTTTGTTTGTTTTGTTATCTATCTATCCTGATTTTATTTTATTCAATTAACATGGCTTCCAGTTTAGTTTTTTTTTGTATATAGCCCAAAATGTGGATGGCCTTTCTTAGCCATTTTGAGTGTGTTTAGTTACAGCCTCTGTTATGCTTCAGCACTCTTGATTAAACTTGTTCATAAAAACCTTTCATACAAGATTGAACTTCCTTAGGTTTCTCTCTCTCTCTCTCTCCCTCTCGCTCTCTCTCTCTCTATATATATGATTTTATCCATTATACATGAATTTTTTTTTCATTTGCCTTCTTAGTTTGTTATTCAGGTTTACTTCAAGTATTTTACCATGGTGAAAAATGAATAATTGTCTTTGGTAATATATATATATATATATATGTGTGTGTGTGTGGGTGTGTGTGTGTGTTCATAATGTTAAATGCTACGCATGACTGACTTTCACACAGAATGGATCCATCTATACTTTTTTATATATGAAACAAGGTCAGTTTTTAAGTGGAGAAAAGCTGGTTTGAATTCAGCATTTTCTTTCTCCTAGTTTGGTTGCTTAACAAATGCTAAAGAACCCAGTCTGCCTTACTATTTATCTATAGCTTATATTGGGGAGAAAAAATAAATTCATACCTTTCCTAAAGGCATTATTGCAAGGTGAATTGCAAATAGCCTTGTGCAATATTTGAACTTGGATTGCTGATTCCATTTCCTATGGTGATAACTGTTATACTATGTGTGCCTCCTTGTTATATTTTTTTCATATATAACTCAAAATTTGGATGGCCTTTTTAGACATTTTGAGTGTCTTTAGTCAGAGCTTCTTTTATGCTTCAGCACTTTTGATTAAACTTGTTATATTTACAAAAACTTTTCATACAAGACTGAACTTTCTTAGGTTTCTCTCTATTACATATATATTATTTTATCTGTTACACATCAATATATTTTTCTCATTTGGCTTCTTATTTTGTTATTCAGATTTACTCTAGGTATTTTATCATAGCTAAAAAATGGATATTTCTCTCTTTTTGTGTAAAATCACTTGCCCAACATATTTATACTTATATGAATATTATAATATTTATACTAATATGAATAATATCTATGATAAGATAAGATCACTCATAAATGAACACATCCCTAACAATTTTTATAAAGAGATTATTGCATTTTAAACTATGATCTAATTATATTTTATCTATATTAGGTATTATTTATTACTAAACTCTACAGTGTTGAAACTCTGTAACCAAAAATACGAATATCTAGCAGTTGAAAAATAAGGTTAGTTAGGTAGGTTTTATGGCATGTCATCCTTTGTAGGTTATTCAATGCCAAATCCTGTTTACCCATATATGATTTGTAAACAAATAATTTGTAGGTTGCAATTTTTAAACAAGTCAGAGCACATGTGTTTGAACATAGTTAAATGGTTTCAAGTATTTTAAACTCTAAAAGTTTTATTTGCGCACAGTTTTGTGGGTTCAAGTATTGCTATCTAATACTAATAACTCGATTTAATATTAATCATTTGTTTGCTCCCAGTTAAATGGTTTTATGTATGTTAGATAATTAAACAGTTCTATCTAACCCATAGAAGAGACCCTAACAGGTACTAGGTCTCCAAGTTAGAGTGGAACTGGGAGTAATGGCAATAAAGGGTTACTCTACATTCCTCAAAGCTCTAGTATTGGAGCTTCACTATCAGATGCAATTTATTGTCACATCCAAGATGCTCATTGGGTGGGTAGGGATTACTCCTCTGTAGAGAGACAGTCTGGGTATTCTACATTCCCAACTGACTGGGCTACCCAAAATTAGTTAAACTTCTATATATTATGTAGGTTATTTTTTTAATTTTGAAAATTAACTTTTCATAAAAATTCATTAAGAGTGTACTCATTCACGATGTGTATGCAATCGTATATATATATATATATATGCAAACACACACACACACGCACATATAAATATGTGTATTTTATATGAAGCTCTTTCAATCAATATTATTGAAAATTTTGACTTTTATTATTCCTCATCTATACAAGATGATTCTAGTCAAAATTATTAATGATATTGTTTTTTTTCAAGTTTGTAAATTGAGAAGTTAAGGATATATTTATATTGAACTGAGTGAAATCCACTCCCTCACTATTAAAAAAAAGAATAAAACTTTAAATGGTATAACTGCCTGGGACCATCTGTTCTTTTTAGATGAATTTAGACTAAATTTCACCCATGATTTTAAAAACTAAAAAAAAAAAATATTTTTTTTCTAAAAACATATATCTTACATACCACTGGTTACTTTTTGATTTTTCTTAATTTTATGTTTATTCATTTTTTTTCAAAATTTTGCAAATCAAATTTTAGGTTCCTCCTTGATGTTAAGAAATTGGGTAGTAAAAACATTTTGTATATGATGATTTCATCTTGATATTTTCAGTGGGAAATTCTTGACTACTTTACATTGTGTCAGCAGACATTAGGTCAATTTGAATCTATTCACTTAACAAATTAGTCTGTACAAATCTCAGTTTAAGGATAGTATTTATTTGTCTATACACCCTTTCATTGCTATAACCCTGGTCCACCCCTGACCTGGAGTGGCAGTACTTAGGGATTCCATCCGTTACTTATGTTTTTTCTGCTGAACCAGGGTATATGAAGAACAAGTTCAAGTAAAATAGTATATAATCTTGCTATAATTCACTGTATTAAATTTTTGGTCATCTATCTATTATCATACAATTCAAGACAGCTCAAGCAATGACCATTAAATTTTCTGTGTTCATCCATGGGACCCTGAAGCATATTTTTATTTCCAAACTCAAGTGTTTAGCAAGGGATTTGGATTATAATGTATTATTCTAAACTGGACTCTTACTTTATATCCATCAGGTTAGCTAAACTAAATCTTTATCCTCCTATTTACCCAACCCCTCCACTCGGGCAGGATATGACACAAGGTCATTTTTTAAGCGGAGTTTAACAGGTTTGAATACAGAGTTTTCCTTCTCCTAGACTAGTTGCCTCACCAAGGCTGAAAAAATCAGTCTGTCCTACTATTTACCCATAGCTGGAAGGAGAATAATTGGATTCATACCTTTCCCAAGGGTATTAGTGCTATGTGAAATGCAATCAGCCTCGTCCAGGATTTGAACTCGTGTCGCCATGTTCATTTCCTAAGACAATAACCATTACACCACGGGCACCTCTAAATCTTTATCCTACCCTGTTAGTGGGATTTAAAATAGGATAACTGTATCCCCTACAAAGTGGTAAAACTCCTCCTGCCCAAGAAGGAGTATCCTAGGTATGACACTAAACTGCAACTGATGGTGAGGCTCCAGTACTGGAGATCTGGCAAGTGTTAAATACGTCTTTATTGCTATTACTCCCATGTCCACTTTGACTTGGAGTTACGGTCCCATGTATGGGTCAAATGGACCAGTTTAAAAAGTATTTGTATTCATTAAGAATACTTGATGCCATATAACAGTTAATTATGTTTATTAAGAATAGTTATTTGAATCTATAATTGTTTACTAAAGATTATTGATATATTATTATTGGGTCTAATGGGTAGAGTGTTCACCTGTGGTCTGGGAGACTAGGGTTCAAACCCAGGTTGAGTCATACCAAAGACTCAAAAAATGGTATTTGATCCACCTTGCTTAACACTAAGCATTACAAGGTATGGATCAAGGGTAAAGAGGAGCAATCCATGGAAAAGAGTAGCACCCTCCCTTACACTTCAGTGTTGTAGCTCTTGAAAAGAGAACCTTTGGGTTGCCAACTTTACTTACTTTATTGTTATTTACTTGAAACCATATAACTTTGTTAACAAATGACTATTATAATATAAAAAATAATTACTAGAAACTATATGATTATTAATATTAGATAGGAATAGTTCATATATTAGTGTTCAAAATGTAAAAATAGATGTATGATAAATGTGATTCTCTAATCTTTAGGCATAAAATAACCCCCAGACAGGACTTTTTTTTTCTTAACCTAATCAACAAGACAAAAGAAAATGGACACTAAGCAATAACACTACATCAGACATTGAATTTCATTCTTCATTTGTGTCTTTATGTGGCATGAATGAATAAAAAATAAGCTTATAATTATTTTCTGACTTGTTTTTCATCTTATTGTTGCTTTGTGAATATTACATCTTAAGGCTGAGGGAAAAACAAAATGAAAAAAAAACTTGTCAATAGTTAATAGTTTAAATATGTCATCTCAGAATTAAAATCTGATATGATGTTTTGAATATTCTGAGGGTGAGTCAAAAGTTTTGCAATATTTTGGTATGTAGTATTTATATCACATGATTAACACAGTTCAAGTCATGGAAAGTACTCATTTTGATTAATAGTGAGATTGTAGTTTGAGCACAGAAATGTTTACCATTACTTCATTCCATATGTAATTTGAAAGCTGCACAAATGAATGTGAAATGTTGTCTAATTTGGGAACTTACACTGTATCATAACACTGTAGAATCAACCAAAATGTTTGTTGTTAGTTGGGTTTGGTTTTATGGCATATCAATCACTGTAGGTTATTTAATGCCAAGTCCTCTTTATACATATATATTAAAGATAAATGATTTGGTTTGGTTTGATGGCATATCAACCATTGAAGGTTATTTAATCCCAAATCCTCTTTATACATATATATAAAATATATACGATTTGTTTGGTTGGGTTTTATGGCATATTAACCATTGTAGGTTATTTAATGCCAAATCCTCTTTATACATATATATCAAATATATATGATTTGTTTGGTTCGGTTTTATGGCATATCAACCATTGAAGGTTATTTAATTCCAAATCTCATACATATATATAAAAATATATATGATTTGTTTGATTGGGTTTTATGGCATATCAACCATTGTAGGTTATTTAGTGCTAAATCCCCTTTATACATATTTATTAAGTATATGATTTGTAAACATATTTTGTAGATAATATTTTTAAACGAGCCTGAGCTCATTTTTTTTGCACACAGTTAAAGGTTTCACCTATTTCAATCAAATACAAATAATTCTATCGATTATTAATCATTTATTTGCACACAGATAAATATTTTCAAATATTTCTATTTAACACTAACAATTCAATTAAACATCAGTCATTTGTTTATCCACAGTTAAGTGATCAAACAGTTCTATTTCACTCATCATTTGTTTGTACACAGTTTAAATGTCAAATAGTTGTATTTGATCCATAGATTGGACCCTATCAGGTGCTACCACTCCAAGCCAGAGTGGAACGGGAATCAATGGCAATGAAGGGGTATTCTGTATCCCCCAAAGCTCCAGCATTACTGGAAACTCGCCATTAGATTATTTAGTGTCATATCTAGGACATTCGATGGGGTGGGTCTTTCTCCTTAGCAGAGATGAAGTCAGTGTATTCTACAGCTCCACCCAACCAGACTAGTTTGTTGTTAGAAAGATGATGGCATAGTTAATCATAGTTCAGTAACTAGATGATTCAAGAAATTTCACTTGGGTTGCTAAATGTTGATGGCAAGATTGGGTAGGCCTAAAATTGTAGATTCTGAGGCTGTGCTCCAAGCTGTTGAGGCAAATCTGGTGAGTAGCATTTGGATAGTATCAGGTAAGGTCAGCATCCCCCAAGTCTATTGATGTTTGTCCCCTTAATAGTCTCTCCAAAAGCATCCAAAGCTGCCAAATTGTGTCTCACGTTACTAAAATATTGCAAAACTTTTGACTCGCTCTAATAATACATACTTTAGTAAATAAATAATAATGCATATATCTCACAGAAATTAATTGATATAAACTCACAACTAAAAATAAAAAATTTGAAGATTTGTTTTTATGAAGCAAGTTGTTACCCTTTATTGGTAAAACATATTTATTTTAGGTGGCTTGCTTGTTTTACGAAAAGATTACATAGCTGGTTGATGATATGGTCAAGATTGATAATAATGCAATTATGGCCAAGAATAATAGCAGCTATCAACAAAACAATTGCTTATAAAAAATTTGAGAAAACAAGTTATTAAAATGATAAGATGGAAAGTGAATAACTATTTTATTATTCATGTTCAATCTTATTTTTTTCTTGTTACCTGTTTTCTTTTCTTTAAGTATTTTTTAAAACAAATTATGCAAATTAACTAACTGCACAAATTAAAAAAAAACGCTACTTTTGACCAGTTATATCACAGGCTACTCAGAAACTAGCTTCCATTGTTTTGGCAAAATAATTTCATGTAGAACTCAGACCTGGACTGATAGATGTGGTTGGTTTATACACAATGTAAATTTTTCTGAGATTTTTTTCTTACTCCATGAAGACAAATATAACCTGCAATCTTTTTTATGTCAGTTATCCACACATGGCTGAAAGCAACAGTGATGTATCATCCAGAAATTGCCAATTTCTCCCAGCTATTTCTGCAGATAGGTATTCAACTGGAGATCCGGAGGCTCAGGGTAGCTTGGATCCTGAAGGAACTCTCCCTAACATTTAGTGAGATTCTTTCATTGTATATGTATTTACCAACCCTTCTACACAAGCAGGGTGTGACACAAGGTCATTTTTTTGTTAGTGGAGTTTAAGAGATTCGAATTCAGAGTTTTTCTTCTTCTAAACAAGTTGCCTTAACAAGGTTGAAGTGCCCAGTATGTTGTAACTGAAGGGAGGTTAACTGGAAACATACCTTTTCCAAAAGTGTTATGTAAACAGTGAATTGCCTTGTCATTCTTTTATTGTGTTGTAGGGTGTCCTTTAAGTCTGGACATTAGAAATATGCCTAAGTCTAAAGAACTATGATTTTTTGATGCTCACAGATTAGATATGAGTTTGTTGAAAGAAATGAACAGGTACTTCTTAGTGGACATAAAAGAAGGTCATATTTAAAGATGACAAATGTTTTTAATGCATGTCATCCCATGAGGGCTCTAACTGGTTTCTAAACAGTGGAGATGGTGGTTAGAAAGTTTAATGTGCACTTAATGCACTGAATTCATATGAATGTTCAAAAGGCATCACAAATGGTGGAAATCACATTGAAGATGTTATTGATTAATATTCCAATTAAATGAAATGTTGCTATTACATTTATTTATTAAAAATATGTATTTTGCTTATGTGTTCAGATTTTAGGGACACACAGTATAATGTCTGAAGAATTGCAATGGCTTAAATATTATCTATAAATTTTTCACTTTTTAGGGTTCTCTGTTGGAGCAAGAGAACATTTTCAAATAGACCCAATCTTCCCATCAACTACGTCTTTGCCTGAAGATATCCAGGTGTGTAACTAATGTTGCTCTCCCCATGAATCCCAATACCTCTGGCTTCTGTTCATTTTTCTTATGTTAATACAGAGATCACTTTCTGAGATTTCTAATTTTTATATATTTTATATGCTGATAGTCCCTCAACAAGTTGGTTTCCATAGTTGTAACCATTGACCCATGATCTGTTTTTTAATTTTATTTTCTGTTTATAACCTTTTGAAGTTTTGTTGATATGTGCAGTCAGCAGTTTCTTTTTAAAGTGTTGAAAGTTAATTCCCATTGGTTAATTTTATGGTGATGTAAAGTGTTAAAAGTTTATGCCCATTGGTTAATCTTATGATGATGTAAACATCTTTAGAAACAGTTACACTTTCCTGATTCACACCTCTTTATTTTTTGCTATTTTCATTTTGTGTTCATGTCTGCTCGACATGTCTTGTATAAAGAAGATCTGATAGGTAAATATATTTGTATTCTGATATAACAAATTATTCTAAACTAGTTTCTTATATTTTTTTAGTTTTAGACAGTATCTTATGTTTATCGACAACTTGATTTTTTTGTTGTTGTTTACAAATAGTTCCTTTCAAAACAAATCATGAGGTATGAGCCATAATTTGAAATGGTGCCATCAAGAATACAAATCTCATTTTGAGGCGTTTTCCACTGTTAATAAAATAAGTTCTTGCTCTCACAAAAGAAAGTGTTTTTATTTTGATTTTTTGATACTTGAACATATTACGTTTTCATATGTATGATGTTAATGAAACCCAAAAACAAACTCCACCCAAAAAAACATTACTTTGTATAAAGGTCTCAAAGATATAAAAATCAGATAGTTTAACATTTTAGTAACCTTGATTACATTCTATACTACTCAATTTAAAGTTATGCAAAGAAGACTTATCAATATTTTATAGAATCTACAGGCTTAGAGCTTTATCTTTTTTGTTTAGAACACAGCATTTTGACCGTTCCATTCTTCAGCATTCCTCAGATGCATGTAGCATCCAGTAAATCATTGAATGTCTTAAGTTCTGAAATGTAGTAGTGTGCATATTCTATGGATTGATTATGTGGACTAATATCATTTTCATTTTGAGCATGTCATTTTGGTTGCCCCATTCTCCAGCTTTCTTTAAAAAGTGTAGATTGAAACATTTTGTTAAAAATAACAGGATTATTTAAAACTCTTTTTCAAGTATCTCATGTATCTGAAGAAGGTTAGAAAATAAACCATCCAAATTTTTATTCTAAAAAATAAAAATAAAAATCCTTGTTCATATGATTTATGGAATATTGTAAAACATTAGGTAATCTTTTAATCTGGTTAACGCAAAAGTAAACTGCGATGTTTTCAAAACCTAATCTGTTACAAAACCACAGAGGTTGAGTACTCAGTAAGAATACAAATCATTAGCTATAGCCTGGCAAGATTCTCATCCCACGATTGCAGACATCTTTGTAACTTGAATTCAGTTAAAAGAAGTATATATTTATCTAAATTCTCTTCATCTAGTAGGTTACTCATACCTGGTAGGCAAACAGATAGATTCATGCCTTTTCTAAAGTCATTAGTACAAAGGGAAATGAGTTAGACATATCCGGGATTTGAACTCTGGTCACTGAGTTCATTTCTTACAATAATAACCATTATGTTAAGTGTGCCTACTAAGTACAAGGAAGTAAATTCATATGATTATTATCCAAGTTTTGATTTGTATTAATTTCATTTTCAGTTGCTTTTTATTGAAAAAAAATATTGTCAGTACTTGATCTAATAAGTTCAGATATTGTTACATTTAATACTAAACTAAGTGAAATGTTGCTGAAAAAAAAGTATACAAAATATGACTAAAAGTATTGAGACTAAATCTTCAAAATTCTTAATTTTAAAATTTAAATAAAGATGAATATACAGATGAGCAAATTATAAAATAAAGTGATGATATCTAGATAAGTTTATTTGAAGTTTATTTGAAAAAAAGTATAAAGCTTGTATTTATTTTTTCTGCAAATGGCCTTTGTTCTAGTGCAACACTCTCCTTACTCATAAAAAACTGACTTGAAATAATTCACATGGATTTCATTATCCTGAACATGATGGTTGGCTGGTTGTATGGTATGTAAACACTTTCTTTACTTTTTAATACTGAAGGATGTCTTTATTTATTTTTTTATGATTTCAAGTAACTAATGATAAAAATAAGTTGTAAATAATTATAGCTTCAAATAAATATTCTTAATACAAATAATTTGTACATAATCATTTGATTTTAAGTATACCTATTTAATTATAATTTTCAAATTGATCTATTTGATCCATAGGTGGGCCTCTAATAGGTACTACCAGTCTGGATCAGAGTAGACCTGGGAGTAATGGCTATGAACAGGTACTCCACACTCCCCAGAATTCCAGCACTCTATCTTCACCACCAGATAAAGTTTAGTGTCATACCTAGGACAGGTTTTTTTTTTTTTTTTGGTGAGTGGGGATCTTACTCCACTGCAGAAGATGCAGTAAGCATATTCAAAATCATTCTAAGATAGGCTCAACTCCTTCATTTTGCCAGATTGCCCAATCAAGATAAGGACATTAGTGTGAAATGAAGTGTGTTCTTGTCCAGGATTTGAATTTGGTTCACTGAGTCTATTTTCCTAAATGATAATCGTTTGGCTACCCGTGCCAAGTTGTATAGCATCTTGCTCTTCTTTTGGACAACATTGGTATCATGAAGAGAGAGGATCTACAGCTTTGATAACAACCAGTCTTCTATAAAATCTTGCCCAATAGTCATATGCCAACATCCAGACATGGATCTATAGTCTCACAAGACTGACAAATGCCAGATGAGGGAGATAATAGCAAATGAATTAACCAATCCAGTCAGGAAACAAAATTTAATTTAAAAATTATTATTAGATAGGTATACTTAAAATCATATGATTATATACAAATTATTTGTATTAAGAATATTAACTTAAAGCTATAATTGTTTACAACTGATTTTCATCATTACTTACTGGAAATCATATAATTGATCTAAAAAATAAATGAATCAACCAATCCAGTCAGGAAACAGAATTTACTCATCAAGTAGAAAGAAAGAAAGATTTACTAGATTGTGCATGTCACTCTTCTAGCAAACTTCATTAAAATCCAAAGGAAGTGAAAAGTTGGAAAAATATCTAGAATGTTTTGAAGAGGACTACAGCAACATTTTCCTATGACAGCAATTTTTGGTTGATATTAAATAGTTGCATACTTTCTTCAAAGTTGTATTGTACTTTGCCCTCCCTCTGGACAACATCAGTGTCATGATGAAGGGAGGCCTGCTGCATGAGTAACTGATGGTCTTTCATACAATCTTGCTCATGCCTGTGATGAGAATATCCAGATCCAGAATCATAGTCTTGTGACCGATGCCTGAAAGAAAAAGGAATATGTTTCTTTTTTTTTTTAAGTTCATAATGTAAAGGATAAAGTATGTGTCTCTGGGAATGGCTCCTGTTGTTATGGTGACTGATTCCTTCACTATAGATTGGGGAGGGTGTTCTCAAGGTGTAATGGTTAAAGCGCTGAACTGCAGAATCATAGTAAGCGAGTTTGAACTCCAGTCATACTATTATGTTCACTTTCGGATAAATACCCTTGGGAAAGGTATGAACCCCCTTATCCTCCCAGCTGTGTACCACTATTGTTCTTCTAGAAGGATGTGTACCACTACTGTTCTTCTAGAAGGATGGCTTTGGCATTAAATAAACTACAAAGGTTGATATGCCATTAAACAAAGAAACCAAACCAAACCTTAGATTAGGATGATGCTAAGTGAAGAAATGTATTATGAAATTTTTCAGAAAATGTAAAGTGCAGTAAACCATTTTGCTGGGACTTATTATACTTATATAAATCCATTGGAAATTCATTTAAACCTAACCTTATATAATGTATTTTTGTAAATCACATGATACACATTTATTTGGAGTAAAGGAACAGTTTGTGTATTTTGGTGTATGGTTAGTTCCATATCACTATAAGTTAATTTGTAGTTGTTTATGTAGCGCTGAACAAAATAACAAAGCCTCTCTGAAGAACAACAACAAAAGGTTTACTTTTATGACAGAAAGTAGACTTGTGTCAGAGTGAGAAAAGTTTTTTGGGTGTGGGGTACCAGCAGTGTCGCAGGTAGCAGCAGTTATCTTTGGCGAAGATCGTCTATGCTGGGGTGTCCCATGGCAGGCGACAGGAGAGAGGTCTTTCTTCTCTGCTTGCCGAGTACTCTCTGTTCTGCTGACAGACTTTGAAAAAGGACTAGAAAAAATAGTTCTTTAGAGGAAGATGGAATCAATGTGCTCTGCCCACTGATTGGTCTGTGTGTGGCAGAATTGCTTGACGGGGGCATTGATTTGCGAGAGAAAATAGATCTGTGACTGCTATAGTATGCTTGGAAGCTAACTTTGATTAAACTATGAGAATTGCTTTTTGTCTTTGAAGAAATTTCCTTCTCAGTTTCTTAGGATTCCAGTCAACACTTATTTGTAATATTTTTTATTGCCTGTAGATCTAGTTTGATTTGTTTGGTAGTATGGTGTTATCATTTTTTAAAATTTGAATATAATTAGATATTGATATGCTATAAAACACAACCAACCTACTGAAAATAAAGTTACATAAATATATGTAAGAGGTGTACTAATTGCTAGATTGTTACATATTCATATTTTTGGTCTTAAAGTTTAAGTGCTGTTAAGTTAGGTAATAAATAATACTGAGTAATGTCTGTTTTGATTGTACAATGATCCAGTAAAAATTATAAAATTCTGATATTGTTGGTTTATAAGGAAACTAACTTTTTTCTAAAATAAATTGTAAGGTATCTACTTATTTATACATAATAGTGTGAGAGTGTAAAACCAAGATATAGAAACTTTTTTATGTTTAAAGGTCACACTGAAATCTATTGTCTATTATTAAAGTTGTACTCAATAAATCTTTTGTATGTTTACTATAAAATCTAAAGTTAAAGGCTTAATCTAAATTTAATTTATATATACTATTTAAAAGAAATTAAAAATTTACTAACCTTTAATGACATTTTTGAGAAAGAATTTGGTTGTTTGTTTGGTGTTTATGGTATATCAACCATTATGGGTTATTTAATGCCAAATCCTATATATATATATATATATATATATATATATATATATATATATATGTATGTATATATATATAATTTGTAAGTAAATAGTTTGGTGGTAACTTGATTTTTGAAGAAGTTGTTAGACCTCATTTGTTTGCACACAGTTAAATGGTTTCATGTATTCCTATTGAACACTAATATTTTATCCAATATTACTCATTTATTTGCACACAGTTAAATAGGTTACAAGCTTTAAAATCTAGCATTAGTAATTCTATTTATCAAATTTTGCTATCTGATACAAATAATTTTCACACAGCTGTATGGTTGCCAAGTTGGCTGGAGCTTTAGAATATGCCAACTGCTTCTCTGAGAGGGGTAAGCCCCCCCACCTCAACGTGTGTTCTGGGTATAACATGAAACAATCTGATGGTGAGATTCCAGTAATACTGGAGTATCCCTTTATTGCCATTGGTCCTAGATCCACTCTGGCCTAGAGTGGTAGCACTTGATAGGGTCCTATCTCTGGGTCAAATAGAACTAAATTGTGTACTTATGCTGAACTGAGTTACTTGAAATAGAACTGGATTGACATTTAACTGTGTGCAAACAAAATCTATATTTATACAGAACTGAATTGCTTGAAATAGAACTGTTTGAATAGAAATGTTTTTGACAATTAAACTGGGTACTTATGCTAAACTGAATCGTTTGAAATAGAATTGTTTATTTGTATAAAAATGGATTTAGCATTAAATAACCTACAAAGGTTGATATGCCATAAAACCCAAACAAACAACAAACAAATAGCTGTATGGTTTCAAATAACAAATTATAATAATTCTGATCCTAAGTAAATGATTAAACTTCGATTTGATCTATCAATGGTACCCTGACAGGTACTACCACTTTGGGTCAGAGTTAAGCTGGGAGTAATGGCATTGAAGGGGTACTCTACATTCCCTAAAGCTCCAGGATTGAAGCTTCACAATCAGATGCAGTTTAGTATCATAGCCAAGGCACAAAAGAATTGGGATATCAGGTTTCAGTATGTACTTGTATAATTTTAATTGAAAAGCAGCACTTCATGGTTTAGAAACCCAAAGATTCCCGACACCTGGTTTTGACTGTTAAAAAAAAAGTTATTAAATTTTCAAAGGTACTTGCTCTTTATGTTCATGGATTTATGAGTAGAGGATGTGTGATGTGCAGTTGTACTCAGGTGAGTCAAAAGTTTTGCAATATTTTGGTAACAATTCAGTAGCACCAAATGCCTTTGCCAAGGTTGTGAAGGTGATGAACTACCCTGGACTGTAAGATACCGAGCTCTCCTGATACACTCTGGGTGCTACTTATTAGATTTGACTCTATGACTGAGTACAGATTCTGTATCTATAGTTATAAGCTTACCTGACCTTGTTGAGGCTCTTACAATCTGAGGAAAATTTCTTGAACCATTTGGTCACTGTGTTGTGATCAACTGCACTGTACTGTGATCAACTGCACTTTCACCTTTTGCACTTCAAATGTTTTTAGTTACTTCTGCAGCATAAGATTCCAAATTAGATTATATCACATGTTCATGTTAAACTGGCTCATTGGCCTAGTGGGTAGAGTGTTTGCCAATGGTCTGAGAGACCTGGGTTCGATCCCTGGTTGTGTCATACCAAAAACTTTAAAAATGGTACTTGGTACTACCTTGCTTAACACTCAGCGATATAAGATACATATCATAGGTAAAGTGGAGCAATCCAGAGAAAGGAGTAGCGCACTCCCCTACACCTTGGTGTAGTAGCTATTGAAAAGGGAGCCTTCTGGTTGCCCTCGATTACGGTCACCAACTTTACTTTTTTTACTTTTACATGTTCATGTGTAGCTTTCAAGTCATACTCAGTGAAGCAATGCACAACGTGTCAGCGCACCAACTACCAAAATACTTCCAACCACAGTGCATACCTACCAAAGCTTGAACTGCTTTGGTCTTGTGATATATGCACTGGAAACTTGCACATACCAAAATATTGCAGAACTTTTGACGTATCCTAGTGTTTTTAATTGTTATATTTCAACTTTGTTTGAAATAATTCAATACCTTAGATACTCATGGATAAATTGATCTTATGTATTAAGTAAACTATAGATTTATAGTCACAAAATTAATAATTTATTGAATTTCTTTTTGAAACTCAGTGTTCCTCTTACTCCTTCCTATTATGTCTAAATTTTACTCTTACATTATTACTTATGTATTGGCTGATGCCATTTTTTTTACCTAAAAACTTGGTCTTCAAATTTCAGTCTACATGTGAGTATATCTGACACTTTAAAACCAAAATAACTTTTTATTTGTATATTTTAAAGAAAAAGCATGCTTTTATTCTATTCAGCTCAAAATGCCAACCAACTTGCTCTTTAAACAAGGGTTCCTAGAATAGTATATTGGTTTGGGCTAGGCTAGCAGAACATTGTTAAAGAGTCCATCCCCGCTGAGTGCCTCATACTTCTGGCCTTGTGCCAAACTAAGCCATGCTTAGTAAATGACTATTTCCTATTAAGATAAGCATTTATCTTTATAAGTTTTCTGTTTAATTAGGTTTTTTTTTTTAATTCATGTCAATATTCTAAAACTGACCCTTAGATTTAACCCATTATACAATTTCTGCTTTTTGAAACAAATAGAACTTTTCATTAATTTTTAAATGATGACCTTGAATAATCATGTATGAACTGTGTAGTGACTGAATGTATAGGGTGTCTCAAAATAGATGCAACTCATTTTCTGATAATTCATATTGCATCAAGTAAGCTTTCATCTGAGTCTTAAAAAGCAATCATATCACTTCAGAAAAATCAAACCAGATGACAAGGGCAGAAATTGATTGACTTTATCCTACAGTACACATGTTAGACCAAGTTCTTGGGAACATCTTCAGAGAGACTTTTCCAGACTCCTTCAGACAGAATCTCTCATCGCATCCACATTGTCATGACATCTTGCAGTCAACTTCCTGCCAGATCTGGGATTTTCTGCCTTCTTGTTGAGGTTGTTTACTGACCCTGAGGCTTGAAATTTGTTTACCAATGATAAATTTTGCTTTTCTGGGTTAATTGTTAAGTTAGACTTCCTGTGAAATTTTGCTTGCACAGTTTTGAATGATTTTGTCTCCAAATAAGTAGTGATGCAAAATATTATTTCCTCTCTTGTCCAAGGCATTGTGATTAAGGATTAATAGTTGTTATAATATACTATTTTCAAATATGAAACAAAAAAAAACTTAACATTATTATTTGTAGAGTTATTAGCAGTCACATGGATCCCATGTATATTAAGACCCTGTTCTTTGCATATGAAGGAATGGGATAGATATATACATATTTACCCAACCCCTTTGCATGAGCAAGATGTGAAACAAGGTCATTTTTTTTTAAGTGGAGTTTAAAAGGTTTGAACCCAGAGCTTTCCTTTTCCCTAGACTGGTTGCCATTCCATAGTTAAAGAATCCAGTTTACCCTATTATTTACTCATAGCCCAAAGGAGAATAATTAGATTCAAACCTTTCTCAAGGGTATTAGCATTATGTTAAATGCAAACTGCCTAGTACAGGATTTGAACTTGAGTTGTCATGTCCATTTTCTATGACAATAACTATTATACTATGAATGCCTTCTTGGATAGATAGGATAGATATATAGTTTTGCTTCAAGAATATAGAAATAGAGGACATGAAAATACAAACTTGAAACAGAATAAATTGTTACTTCATAACAAACTGACCTTTATTTTTTCCTCTAGTAAATTTCATTAAAAAAATGATTTATGTAATAGCTGGAGTTTAATAACAAATAAATTATCTCCCTTGTTTTCACTCTTTATTGAAAATTTGACTAGAACTACAATCTGTTTTTGTATTACTCAGCTCAATATTCTTGAAAGTCATTCATTAAATGGTATGAAATATTTCATTAGTGTGACAATGCTTCTATTTCTAGTAAAATTTCTTTGTCCTACTGATTTATCTTCTTATATAAAAAGGAGTGAACTGTATTACCACCTTTAATTTTTTTTAACTTGAAATTTCAAATTCATGATTCAACTGTCATATATATTTTGGTATAGGTCAAATTTTGAAGATAGAAAATTGGTTTGGTTTCTTTATTTAATGGCTTATCAATCTTCATCGGTTATTTAATACCTAAACTAAACTTGTAGAAGAACAGCAGTTAACTCAAACCTGGGAAGATAAGGGAGCCCATACCTTTCCCAAGGCTATTAGTCTGAAAGTGAATATAATTGCATGACAGGAGTTCAAACTTCCTTACTTCATGGGTGCACTTTAGCCATTATACCTTGTGGACTTCCCTATAAAAAATTTAATTCAATAATTCTCAGGGAGAATCAAATTCACTTGTAATAGTCTACTAATCTCTATTGCATTGATTTGACAACAGTAACCAGAGTATTGGGTTGAGAGTAGTTTTTACAAAGCTTCACTTAGTCTGACACAAGGCTAGAATTATGGAGCACATTATGAGAATCAGACTGACTAGTACTAGTATTGGAAATCAACCTTGCATCATTTGTATATGAATCTGATGTCAAGTCAATACCCACCCCTAAAGTCTGGTTCCAGAGACTTTATCCTTGAAAATACCCCCCCACACACAAACTCAAACACACACAGACCTCTAGAAGAAGTTATAGCGATGGGGGATGTTATCATTTTTATTATCATTAGGTTTTTGGTTTAAGTTCGTTTTGCGTTGGTTATGTTGGTATTACATTGGTTGTGTTGGTATTACGTTGGTTGTGTTGGTATTATGTTGGTTGCATTGGTATTTCATTAGTTGTTATCCCCTCACTAAATGTTGATGGAAAATAAAGGTGGTAGAGAAGAACGAAGATGTCATTAGGTTTTAAATGAAGGTTTTAATGGCAGCATGAAGTAAAGGGGTTTACGCTGATATGCCGCGAGGTCTCATAGGGAGGAAAGAAGGTAGGAAGTTGTTAGAGTGTATCATCTAATTTGTTTTTAACTAGGATCCCTTGGTCTAGAAGAATAGACTGAAGGTGTCCATAAACTAGATGGCTCTCCTCATAGTGTATGATGCTGCTACTGCTATTCAGGAGCAGACAATAAGACATTCGTTCCCATTGAGGATTTCTGAGGGAGAGAGTTTCACGGGTTTTCTTCAATTTTTGGTGCTGCTAGGAAATATGGTTCGGGCTGAATAGGACAGGTTATCCTGATTGGGTAAAAATGTTCAGCGACTCTAACGGTCAAATCAAATTACGCACCAAACAAAAATACAAGTTTCTTTCTGCTACAAAGTCTCCATGGTGTTGGGGGTTAACATGCTGGACTGCAATGTCGTAGTAAGTTTGAACTCCAGTCATGCTTTTACATTCACTTTCAGACAAATATTTTAAAGAAAAGTTTGAACCTCCTTATCCATTCTAGCTATGGAGGATGGCTAAATTAAATAATAACCCACAAAGACTGATGTGCCATTAAACAAAGAAACCAAAACAACCAAAGATCAACACAGCAGTACAGATGATATGAGATGCCAATTTGATTCTCATTTAAAGCTTCATTGTTCCAAATTCATACCATTTGATTCAAAAGTAAAAAAATGTCAAGTAATTATAAAAATGTTATGATATAAAGCATCAGGAAAAGATGGTAGTTCATTCTTGAGATTATCTATGAAATTATAAGGTGTTTCAAAAAAAGATTTGATATCATTTAATAATGAATCTAATTACTTGACCAAATCTCATTCAAATTAGCTCAGATTTTAATAGCATAAGCAGAAACAAGTAAAAATTCTATGTTTAATGTTAAACATCTTTTTTTTCTCAGGGAATGGCATTTCTTTACCTTAAAAGAAAGAAAAAATCATTAAACATAGAATTTTGAGTTGTTTCAATGTAATTTGAGATCATTTGAATGAGAATTGGTTAAAATATATGAAAAAATGATATCAGTTTTTCTGAAATATCCTGTACATCTCAAATGATATAAATTTTTCTGAAACGTCTGGTATTTACTCTCATAAAAAACGATTAAAATAAAATTCACTGCATTGTTACAATCACATTCACTAAAATTTACCCTCTTTACTGATTCTTTGAACCCCTTCATTGCTATTATTCCCAGGTCCACTTTAACCCAGAGTGGTAGTACTTGTTAGGGTCCCATCTATCGGTCAAATAGAAATTATTAATCATTTTCTATACTTGAAACCAGTTAACTGCTTAAAATGTTTAATATTAAATTGAATTATTAGTGTTATATAGCAATACTTGGAATCATTTAACTGTCTGCAAATGAAAGAATAGAATTGAATAGAATCATGAGTGTTAAAAAACAATTGGTGAAATCATTTAATTATGTATGAATAAATAAGCTTTGGCTCTTTTAAAAATGTTAACTACAAACTATTCATTTACAAATCATATTCATATATCTCTCTCTATATATATATCTATAAACAGGAATTGGCATTCAAGGGTTGATATGCCATAAAACAACCAACTAAAATGATTCAAATTTCACTGGCCTGTAAGAAAATTTTTTTCTGCTTTAAGAACTTTGTGTTGGAAATGTGTTCTTTTGATTTCAATTAAAGATATAATAACATGAAATGTCTACCTGCATAGAATATGTGCAAATATATATATATATATATATATATATATATATATATATATATATCTTATTAAGAGAATCATGTAAATTTAGTAAAAAAAAAAAAAATTTTTTACCCAGTTACTGTGTACATGAGACTTTGCCTAAACAAATATAGAAAGAAAAAATATTGTTATTTTAGATTTAAAAAAAATTTAGGACGGAAAAAATCTGTGCAGATTTATATTTTATCTTCATTTTTTGTCTTTAATGGCAAAAATAAGTCTGGTTTTAAGAAATTTTTGGTAAAATGAGTGTTCTTTTGTTCACTTATAGTGGCAAGGAAAAAACTGCCCCTCCCTGAAAATTAAAAAAAGATTAAACAAAAAAAAAACAAATGAATCACTTCTATCTACCAATTGTTTTTCAACTAGCATTCTCTTGTTTTTCAAAAACAAGACAATCCAAATGTTTCTAGATTTTACTGACCTTGTCTGGAGACATTGTTTTGAATGATTGTAGCATTGTACTTTTGACTAATCTTTTTCTGCTTTTTATCTTTTTTTTTTAATAGCCACTTTGGAGAGAAATAATTTTGATCAGTAGACATGAAAGATTTTAGGAATAAAATTTAATTTATACATTTTGCTGCTGCTTTTAATGATAAAAGGAAAGGCTTTTTAATGATAAAATGAAAGGCTTTGGCTAATACATTCTTTGACTTTGCTCACTGATTGAAAATCAAAGATGAGACATTATCACTAATCCAAAAGTTATTTTGACTAATATCCTCAACTTTATTGGTTTTATCATGATACAAGGTTGAGTCAAATATTTTGCAATATTTTAGTATGAGTTAGTTTGTGACACATGTATCACATGACCAAAGCAGTTTAAGTCATGAGATGTACCCACTGTGTTTGCAGTATTTTGGTCATTGTTGTCTTGATATATTGTGCATTGCTTCACTGTGAATGCAATTTGAAAGCCACACTTGCAATGTAATCTAATTTGGAAATTTTTGCTTTATGAGTTTGAACTAAGCTATGATTCTGCAGAAGCAACTAAAAACATCTAAGGTGCAAAAACTGAAGATGCAGTGGATCACAGTACAGTGACCAGATGGTTCAAGAAATTTTCCCCAGATTATAAGAATCTCAATGATCTGGCGGGGTTTGGTAGGCTTAAAACCATGGATTCCAAGGCATTGCTCCAAGCCATAGAGTCAAATCTGGGGAGTAGCTGGTGAGCTTGGTATCTCATAGTCCAGTGTGGTTTATCATATTTACAAGCTTGGCAAAAGCCTCTGGATATGCTGAATTGTGCTCCATATTACCCAAACATTGCAAAACTCTTGATTCACCCTTGTCATACATTCTTTTGCCTTCTTCTTTGTCTGAAATTTTGGTTTGCTTTTGGTTTGGTTGTGTTTTATGGCATATCAGCCCTTGTGGGTTGTTTTACACCAGATCTTGTTTATATATATATATATATATATAAAAGTAAAGTTGGTGACCATAGTCGAGGGCAATCCAAAGGCTCTCTTTCAATAACTACTACACCTTTCCCTGGATTACCCTACTTTACCTTTGATATGTACCTTATAATGCTGAGTATTTAGCAAGGAAGTATCAAGCACCATTTTTTCTGTCTTTGGTATGAGTCAACCTGGGATTGAGCCCTGGTCTTCCAGACCATTGGTGAGCACTCTCCTCTCTACAACAATGAGCCGATATATATATATATATATATATATATATATATATATATATATATATATATAATTTGAAAAACTCAACAAATCGTCATTTGGCTATTATGAATTTATTTCAGCTGGCCACTCCATAAGAGAAACCTAACTCTTCAGATAGCCATCACACAATGGAAAGAAAAAAATTAAAAAAATATTCTTTCAATGGATTCTTAAAAAAAGAGAGAGAGGGAGGTACCAAACATATAGGGTAGAAGTGTCAAAACTGGATGTAATGTCATTGTTTGGTGTCATATATCCTTATGTATCTAAAAAATCTATTTTAACATACCTCACAAAACCTTTAGCAAGTAAAATCTTATCTATAAATTAACCTATTTTATTTTAAGAAAAAAATCTGTCTATTGTTGGAATTTGTTTGTAATGCTCGTTAGCAGTGAGTAAATATTCACTGATTGAGTGGGCTTTGAATAGCTATGCTGTCACCAGCTTGTAACAGCGGAAAGTTGTGGGTATATTTGTTATATCTTTCTACTATTTTTGCCTTGCGGGGTGGAAAATTTCCTCATGGTGTTGCGCTGCCACTACCCATTCTGGGTGTGGCTTGTAGAGGATTGGTTGTGAAGGAATGGAGTCATGGAGTTGGCGGTGGAGTAGGAGTTGCGCTGGTGATAGGCCAATACTTTGGATTGGGGTATTTCAGCACTGCAAGATGGTCTGAGCAACATTGTCATTGTCCAAGGAATCCTGGGGGCCTGTGTTTCTTTTCACTATGAGCTCTGCCCGGCCATTGGATTGGGGATATGTGATGGAGGATAGTCTGTGCTTAACACACCACGTTCTAAGGAATTCTTGGAATGTGCTGGAGGTGAAAGGTGGGCCACCGCCAGTGCTCAGTTCTTCTGAAGCATGATATCTCTGGAACAGTTGTCAGCAAATGGACTTTAATTTGGTTGTAGTGGCATGACATGGTTTTAAGCAGTATAAGATGAGCCAACCAGTTAGCCTATCTATGCAGGCAAGGTATGTATGATCCCCAATATGGAAGAGATCCGTGACAAACTGCTGGAATGGCCAATCAGGAAATTGTGTCAAGATGATAGGCTCCCGCAGTTGACTAGGGGCGATGTTTGAACATACCATGCAATTTGCCCTAATACTATGGATTGAAGCATCCATACGAGGCCAGTACACCGATTCATTGGGACATGCTTTCATGGTGACTCCTCCTTGGAATGTAGGCAGTGCAGGACTTTTCTTCATTGGGTTTTGGGGATGACAATCCTTTGATCCAATAATACCAGGTCATTGTCAGTGCTGAGGTGGTGCCTCACCTCCCAATACTCATGGATCTCAGGCACAGTAAGATTATGTGACCTTGGGAAGCCTTGCTGTATCACATTAATTAGTTTTTCATATTGTGGATCACCATGACCCACTGCATGGATTAGGTCTGGTGATATCATGGCTATATCATTGCTGCCTGCAAATGTTGCCATCAAGGTTGTTAACTCTGTCATATCGCTTATGTTGTTGGACTCCAGTATATCTGATTAAGAGGGCTTTGCTGGGAAAACATCAAGAAGAGACTGCACCATAGCCACTGGGTGGTGAGAGACTACGTCAGGGCCTCTGTGCCACTTCCCAGGGCAGTGTTGGATGGTAAATTGATATCTCAGGGTCTTTTCCTTGAGTCAAAACAGCCAGGGATTTTAGATCTTGCACAGATCACGATCACCAAATAACCCCTTCAATGGTTCATGGTCTGTGACCACTATGATGTTTAGGCAACTCATGATGAACATACAGTATTTCTCTAATGCCCATGCTATTGCTGCTGCTTCATCCTCCATTGGTCAATATCTACGCTCGGCATCTGTACAAAATCTGCTGCCCGCATATATCAGGCGACAAAATTCAGGACTGCTGATCAGGGCTTTTTCCATAATGCATTGGCAATGCTTTTGTAGAAGTAGGAAGCCCATTCCTTCTTTGCTCCAATCTGGAGCAAGGTGAGTTACTTGGTCCTTATCGAACATTACCACACCCTTCTGGACTAGGTCAATTATAACTTACTTGGAGTCTTTAAATGCGTCTTCAAGACTTTGGTTCCAAGCAAATCTGGAGTTTTCTTTGACAAGGTCCCGAAAAGGTAGCATGACTGGACCCAATGAATATGCCTAGGCAACCTGGTTGATGAGCTCAAACCATGATCTGGCGTCTGTAATTGTCCTTGGGACTGGAAAGTTACGTATCACTTGTATCATGGATTCAGAAGGGGTCACTCTGAAAGGAGTTATCTGAAGGCTTTCAAATTGTACAACATCTTGACTGAACTGGAATTTGTTGGTGTTGAGTACAATTCTGTTCTTAGCACATTGGAGCAGGAAATCAATAGTATGATAAAAAGCTTCCTCAATGCTAGTCATATAGCAGGGTATTGTCTACAATCTTCACCTTGTGTGGGGTATCTTTTATTACTTCGTCATATCTGCAAGTGTAGGTGTCTCCAGATGTGAGATAACCTTGAAGCATCCTAAGATACATGATCCTCAGTTATAAAAGTGGTCAATGGTTGGAATTCTTTGTCCAAGGGAATTGAGTGGTACCCATTGACAGCATCAAGGACTTTTTTTTTTGTTCTAAGTGGCATTTGCAGTGCCAACTGGAATGGCGACCCAGTATGATGGGTTTTTCGCTTGCACTGAGAGTTAAGGTGTAGGTAATCCATGGTTCTTCGTGGATTACCATTCTTTTTGGCAGTTATTACCATTGTACTGCACCAATCAGTCGGCAGGCTCTCGGGTACTGGAGCTATAATACCTGTTTCTATGTCCTTCCAAAGGGCTTGTCTTACAGGTTCCTTGAAGTGGAAGGGCACAGGAATTGAGTTATGTCTGGCTTTAGAGACTGTCCCCTCTTTGAGGTGAATATGGGCAGCAGGGCCGGACATGATTGGGAATACCCCACCTTTGTTGAATGTCGTCTTGGCAAATTTTCCAGGAGCCAGCTCTTATGTTTTCCTATATTATCTTCTGTTGTGGGAAAAGGAGGATTTTGGGGGTGATTTGGTAATTAATCTTCACACTTGTTTGGTTTGGCGCCTACTTCTTTATGTTTGTCTACTAAAGAGTTCAGGAAATTTTCCTGTAGTGTTCCCACATCAATGCAGGTTGCCCTGCTAAAATAAAATCGTTGGATGTCCTTGCGTATGTAGAGGGCTTGCTTACTTGACTTGTTTCAGGATAGACAGAGCTTCTCCCATTGCTGTGATTCCCAGCTCTCTTACCATGGCTTGATCCATCATTCGGAGGTTCACTTTTCTCATATTTTCCTTTGCAAAGGTTGCAGCATAGCTCTTGGCAGAATCGGCAGAGATGCCTGCTTTGATGAAATAGTCTTCCCATTCTTCAGTCTCGTATCCTGTCTGCAGCACCATGTTGGAATTCATTTGTAATTCTCGTTAGTAGTGAGTAAATACTTGTTTGCATAAAAAAGCAATGCTACGACTTGTGGTGAGATTATATGGACATTGGGGCATTCCATTGCTCTCAAGTGGCCAAGTCCATTCTCTGGATGATGATTGGTTGCTGGTCCAGTGAATGGATATATTAGAGTGTGTATACACTGGTTTGCTTAATATGCTACAGGTTTTGTATTGCATTACTGCCCATTTTACTTTTTGGCTGCCAGCTGGGATTGTTGAACCAGTAAGTGTTGTTCTTGATGTTTATTCTGCACGTTAGAGTAGTGACTTCTACATCTATTTATTCATTTAGGAAAATGTGGCGATAAAAACTATTACTAATGTTAAACTGATCTTGTTTAGTTAAAAAAAGATTATAGGTTTTATTTGATTTCAATTTAAGATTAAAATTTAACCTTTATTCAATTTCTTTATATTTTGATATGTTTTTTATTCTGAATACTGCAATTCTAATTACCATTAAAATCATTAATGTCATTATAATAATTATTAATAAATAATATTACTACTGGTCAGTGTTAAATTTTTTTTCCCCAAAGGTCAAAGGTTTATCATGTAATATATGATTGCTATTTTATGCTGAATTCAAAAATGCCATTCATTGTATTTGGTCAGGTCTGGTTTTTACGATATGCTTAAATATTCACAACAAATTGTGCACAATATTAACCCTTATCAAAAGCTTGTGGACTCTACTTCTCACAGCTGATTGTGGGTGCTTGATATTTAGTATAGTACATAATGTTGTATGTATGCATAACTACAGTGTACCACTCTTCTTGCTAAAACACACACTCCTAGAGGAGGTGGGGCTTACTCCTCAGTTTAAAATGATTTTAATATACCTAATGAAGTATCAATGACAAGCTGAGTTCTGATTTATTTTTTATGTTCAGGTTGATATTTGTATTCCTGTAAGAATGGATTGCAAGTGTAAAAATAGTCCTGACAGGTTCTATTATATCTGCGGTAATGTGGTTCTTCCTAACTGTCAAGCAAAAATTACTGACTTTGAGAAGAAGGCATATCACAATTACTTTGGTGTCAAACTAGAGTATCAGGATAAGCCATTTGCTCCTCACATTTGCTGTAAAACATGTGCGGAGAACTTGAGTGATTGGAGGAATGATAAAAGGAAGAGTATGGAAGGAAAAGATCACATTACAGACTGCTATTTCTGCATGATAAATCTAAAAGAACAAGCACCATGTCCAATACCCCGATGTTCCTTCTGCCATAAGACAAATCCCTCATGACCCTGACCTTCCTGTTCCTGAGTCAGATGGTAACATGGAATATAGCTCTGATTCCAAACATAGTGACATGACTGTTGTAGCTGGAGATGACAGATACAAGCCAGAAGAAGACAATCAACCAGTACCTTTGATATAAGCAGAACTTAACAACCTGACACAAGACCTGAACCTTTCAAAGGAGTCTACTCAGCTGCTGTATGCATATTTCAAAGAAAAACATCTGCTGGCACCAGAAACAACGTTCTACTGGTATTGAGACCATGAGAAAGAATTAGGACAGTTTTTTACATTGCAGGATAAATCATCATTGGTTTATTGCAACAGCATTGCTGGATTGATCAAATCAATGGGTTTAGAGTATGATGCTATGAAATAGAGACTTTTGATTGACTCATCTAGCAGAAGTCTCTAAGCAGTTCTTTTACATAATGGGAATAGTTTTTCATATATCCCTACTGGGCATTCAGTACAAATGAAAGAAACTCACAACAGCATGGAGCATTTGCTGTCTGCTGTTTACCACCAGGAGCACAAATGGTTGATCTGTTGAGATTTTAAAGTGGTTGGACTAGTCCCAGGGCTCTAAGGTGGGTACACAAAGCCTACTTGTTTTCTATGTCTCTGGGATAACCAGGTTGATGACCAAAATTATGTCAGACAAGAGTTGCTGTTAAGACAAGGTTTAAAACCTTGGTCACACAACGTTCAGTCTCATCCTCTCATTGAACCAAACAAAAAACTGCTTTCATCCTTACATATCAAGTTAGGAATAATGAAGAATGTTGTGAAGGCACTGGACAGGAAAAGGCAGCAGGTTTGCTTTCCTCTGGGAGAAGTTCCTACAGATAAGCATGGAGAAACTCAAGGCTGGTATATTTGATGGCCCTCAAATAAGAGAAATTATAAAGGACCCAATGTTTGACAAAGCACTGAATGAAGCTGAACTGTGCACTTGGCAGTCACTAAAGTCAGTAGTTACAAACTTCCTGGAAAATCACCGGAGTACGGAATACAAGAAGGAAATTGAAGAGCTACTGCTAAGTTGGGGCATGAATGTCAGTCAGACTGCACTTTCTACAGTCACACTTGGACTATTTTCCAAAGAACTGTGAAGATTTGAGTGATGAGCAGAGTGAGTGCTTTCACCAAGATATTCACGTTATGGAAGAGCACTAGCAAGGCTGGTGGGATGTAAACTTTCTCGCTGACTAATGCTGGTGCTTCAAATGGAATATAGTGGCTGCCAAGCACAGAAGGAAGCCCCTGAAAAGACCTTTCATCCATGAATAGCTTCTTTTGTGTATTTTTCAGTTTACAATGTGAGCTTTCTGTTAACATATCAGCCCTAAATTTAGCATCATTTATTTAACTCAACAAGAAAATAAATAGTTATAATACTGTTCTATACATTTCAAGTAAGAGCTTGTATCTTAAAAATTTGATCTGGTTAGAAAAAATGAGTATAATTTTTGGATTCAGTGTAAAGAAACTGCCTTAAAATCAGCTATTATATATTTAACCTTGAAAAGATTCCAGGGTAGTGTAATTATATTACTACTAATAAAATGTAACTATTATTACAATTATTGCTAAATTATAATTATTATTATTGTTACTGTTATTATATTAACCAATAATATCATTAGTAATACTAATACTGAGATTTATTAAGAAATCTTCTACTTCTGGAAGCCGCGACATTAAATATAATCTTAGCCTGGTGAAAAAAAAAGCATCATTAGATATAGATTTACTAGCCAACTATTAAATAAATGTAATGAACTAATTTTTAAATGCTGCCATAAAAATAGATTTAAACTCATATGAAAAGGTTAATGATAAAAAAATTGATAGTGATAGTAATATAATTATTATAATGATATTAATGATTTTAAAGGTCATTAGAATGGCAGTATTCAGAATAAAAAATATATATAAAAATATTAAAAAATTAAATAAAAACTAAATTCTAATCTTAAATTGAAATCAAATGAAACCTAGTTGTCTAAGTTTCTGAGACGAAGCTTGATGATTTTTATCATTAAGGGTTTTCGGACTATTGTCTTCATCTTTATTGTTATTGTTATATCCACAATGTTTCGGCTATGTGTCCAGCAGGACACATAGTGTAATGGTTATGGGTGTTGGTTCCCTAAGCTTTTAAGGAGACAATCATCTGGAGGTTGCAGGTTCAATCCTGACTACAGGCAAGTAATAATACAGGAATACTTAACACTTGTACCTGGTTATGGCTAACGGAATCAGAATAGGCAGCCCCCGTGGATTCAATAAAGGATGTAGTTCGAAGTTCCGTGAAGGTTCTCGGGTTTGACAAACACCTGAAGAAGGCCAGAGGACATATCGGCTGAAACGTTGTGGAAATAACAATAACAATAAAGATGAAGACAATATTCTGAAAACTCTTAATGTTAAAAAACAAATAAAACCTATAATTTTTTTTAACTAAACAAGTTAAGTTTGATATTAGTAATCATGTTTATCATCATGTTTTCCTAAATAAATAAAAAGATAATTTTCTTAAAATAAAATAGGTTAATTTATTGACAAGATTTTACTTACTGAAGGTTTTTTGAGGTGTGTTAAAATATTTTTTTTTTTTTTTTTAGATACATAAGGATATATGACACCAATCGATAACATTACATCTGGTTTTGACACCAATTTCTAGCCTATACATTTTGTACCTCCCGCTCTCTTTCTTTTTTAAGAAAGTAAGAATCCATTGAAAAAATATGAAAAAAAAATTTTTTTTTTCTTTCCATTGTGTGATGGATATTTGAAGAGTTAGGTATCACTTATGGAGTGGCCAGCTGAAATAAATTCATAATAGCCAAATGACTGATGAGTTTTTTCCAATTATATGAATTTCTTCTGAATGAAATTTATAAATTTATGTATTGATTATCATACAATGAGCACTTTTGCTTATTTATAAGAATCTTCTTATATATTCTCAAATAAAATCATTTTCTACTCATCTTTGGATATATGGGGTGTATTCAATAGGTTTCCAGACTTTTTTTGTACAGGCATTTAAAATTGTCATAGACTCTTGAAAATTCACTATGTTTTTGCTATACATCTTATGAGATGACTGACCAATTTTTATGATTTCAGGTTCAAATGAACAGCTGCAGCAGCAATTGGAATACACCCTACTAAAGCCTGATTGTCACAAAAATGCAATCTGGACATGGGGACATTTTAGAAGAATGATATGCAATAAAATTCTGTTTTAAACTTGGAAAAAATGCCACAGAAATGTATGGAATGCTTCAGACTGGTTTTCGACCACCTTGCATGATCGAGCATCAGTTTTTGAGAGGCATAAGAGATTTAAGGAAGGCAGGGAGTCTGTGACGGATGATGAGAGGTGTGGGAGGAGTAAGGAAGTCAATAGACCAGAGTTGATTGGCCAAAGGGTTAGGGTCAGGGTTACTATGTTGAGGTTTTAAGGGAGTTCAGGAAGAGATTCCATCAGAAGAGGCCAGCACTATTCAAATCAGGTCAGTGGCATTTTCACCAGGACAATGCACCAGTCCACAACTCCATTCTTGTCACAGACTATTTGACCAAGATGGTCAGCCTCCCTGTAGTTTAGATATTGCTCTCTGTGACTTTTGGTTATTCCCTAAGCTCAGAGGCTGTCATTATGAGACAGTTGAGGAGATGAAAGAGGCTATGATGAAGGTCATTGAGATGCTCACACAAGAGGACTTCCATGGGGCCTTCCAGAAGTTGTTGGAATAGTACGACAGGTACATTGCAACCAGAGGAGATTACTTCGAAGAGGACTAGAGTTTTATGTGTGTACTATCAATAAAAGAGCCCATACGAAAAAAGTCTGGAAACTTATTTAATGATCCTCGTGTGTGTGTGTGTGTGTATATATATATATATATGATTTGTAAGTGGATTGCTTGTGGGTAAAATTATCTATGAATGAGCCAAGCTCATTAGCTTGTACAAGATTGGATGGTTTTGGGTGTTACTGTCTAATTCTGGTAATTTTTTTTAATATTGGTCATTTCTTTAAAAACTTTCTGGTGGTTTCTGGTGTTGTTGTTTAACATTTGTAATTCTATTTATCAAGTATTTCTTTCTAATACAATTTCCACACAGCGGTATGATTTCAAATTATAATAATCCTTGGTAAATGATTGAACAGTTCTGTTTGACCTATGGATGAGACCCAAGCAGGTGCTACAACTCCAGTTCAGAGTGGATTTGAGAGTAATGGCAATGAAGGGGTACTCCACATTTCTCAAACACCAGGATTGAAGCCTCACTATTAGATGTAGTTTAATATCATGTCCAGGACACCTGAAATTTTGAGATAAGCCATTGTTATTATTCCAGAAACTATTCAAATGGATATGCTTATCCTTGATTATATCATCAGTATATTTCAATTAATCTTTTCTCTTGTTTTCTTGTTTGAGTTGAGCCATTATTACCTAAGTTACAATGATATATTATCCTCCTATTTAATTTTATGACTAGATGTTTTGGCTAATGCATTCTTTAACATTTCTCATTGCCTGAAATTTTGTCATAAGACAGTCATGTTTTTATACCAACAATGCATTCTTTAACCCTTTTCCTTGTAGAGCAGCATTTTTATCACCTATGGTACCAAGGCAGAAAAATATTTTTATCATTTTTGTAGTGGCTCAATGTTAGGCATTTTCTTATTGGTTGCTCATTGAGGAAGTCAAGTGTATAAAAACATCATTAGGGATATAATATAATAATATAATATTGTGTAAAGCTTGTTTTATAAAATATCATGAATAAAAATGAGTGCTTTATTATTTTCATGCTATTGTTCTATGACACACAATTGATTATCAAATTATCATGCTTTCTATTTATTTTTTTTTCATGTATGGTTGATTGACTAGTTTGAACATACTATTTTGTAAATTTTCTGAAACTAATCTGCCCACTCTACAAGGATTGAAATTATTATCTGCCTTCAGAAATGTTAACTTTCTTTATTACCAGTATTTCTATAAAGAGTTAATTAGTTTTTATCATCTCTTTTTGATGCTAATTATTGTGTAGCAGGTTATCTTTGGAAAGTTTCTTTACTGCCTTGATTCAGAATAAAAACTTTTGCATCTTTAGAAAATCTATAAAAAGTATATTATGATTTGCAGTCTGTTTCTATCAATGCATGGTACTAAAGATAGCTGAAGGATATAAGAATTTTTATTGCCTAATTTAATCCCATGCAATGACATCCATAAATCTTACTTGGCCTTTCTAGCTTGGCAGTTGGAATTTCAGTCTTGTGTCTGTATAATGACATCTTCAATCATTCATTTGAAATTTAGTTTATAACTTCGAAAATCTTTCATAAGACTATTCATATGTTTGAAAGAAATTCAGTTAATATGCTAGTCAATTTGAATTTTATCAAATTTTGGAGCATTGTTTAAAAAGAGGTTTTAAACAGTTTTAAATGTTCTTTGGGAGAAAAAAGGTCTATTTCCATGGGACTTGAATTTGGTTGGATTTTGATAGAATTAAATTTTGGGGTGTGTGGAGATCACATTGAACTTTATTTGTATGATTTTATTAATCTACAAAAAAGGTCTAAAACTGTCTGCAATTGACTGGTTGTTTTTTTAATTCATTATTTTAGATGGAATAATTAAAGTCATTTTGTGGTGTTGCAGATTTCTCACAAATAGCTAAAAGCCTTTTGTAATATTTGATGAAACTTTATCTGTATTTTTCATGGATCTGAATTAGTTTGTGCTTCTATGGCAGAGTCAAACCCTGATTTTCCACTTGATTGGTAGAAATCCTAACCAATGAAGAACTTGAGGATTTAGCTATACAAATTCTCTACAATAGACCACTTTTGATATTCATTAGCAAGTGTGTACAAGAAGCTTGGCTGCCTTATTGGCCAAACTTAGAATAGGGGTGTCTCCAAAAGGAGTATCCTGGGCATGACAGTAAACTGTATTTGATGGGAAGGCTCTAGTTCTAAAGCTCTAAGAAGTATAGAGTCACCTCTTCATTGCCATTACTCCCAGGTTTACTCTGATTTGGTGTGGTAGTATCTGTTAGGATCTTATCTATGAGTTAAATAGATCTGTTTGAAAATTATTATTGATTTTTATGTCATATAAACAGGTTTGGGATTATTCTATGCTTAGAGGTTAGAGAATCATATTCATTATATGTTTGTATTTACATTGTTTTGTGTAGTTGTTTCTTCAGAGTTTTTTCTTGCAAATGGTTCCATTGAATATAAATGATTTTCAAATAGATCTATTTAATGTCCAATCTATTGATGGAACTCTAACAGGTACTACCATTCTCGGTCAAAGTGGACATGGGAGTAATGGCAATGAAGAGGTACTTCACAATCTCTAGAACTGGTGCCTCACCATCAGATGTAGTTTAGTATCACACATAAGGCTACTCTTTTTCAAGAAATCTTACCTCTCAGTAAAGGAGACAGTGTCTTCTAAGCTCCTCTGACATGGTAATTGAAAATTATTAGTATTATGAATTAATGTTATCTAATATCAGTGGGCTGTCATAGGTTTGTCTTAATTGGCATTATCATATTTCAATTGCATTATTATTATTTTCTAAGTGCTTTCATCCAAGAATTCTTGAATATCTATTGCAATGGTGGGTAACCTTTTTATGTTTAAAGGCCATGATGAAATTTATTTTCAACTATTAAGGCTATACTAAAAAATGTTTTGGTATGTTTTAACAATCTGTTAATAACTAATTCCAAATTTGATTAATTTAAAAGAAATCAAAAACTTTTCTAATTATTCAATGACATTTTTAGATTGCTTTTTCTTGAAAATATTGTGATATCAGGTTCTAAAGTGGAGATGCTTGATTTTAATTGGTCATTCAACAAGATTGTGAAAGGCCACACTCAATGGTTTAGAAGGCTTCATGCAGCCTTAAGACCACAGGTTCCCCACCCCTGGTCTACAGTTTGTGTAAGGAAGATTTTATAGAAATTAAAATGAAAAGAAAAAAAAAAAAAGGAAGCACAATCAAAATTATCTTCTGAATTTAATTTTATTCTTTATTTTTTTGGCTTTCTACAATATTGTTTGTTTGAAGTTGATATCAAAAGCAATGGGGAAATAACTATCCATAATTTGAAAATAAACACTGAGATTTTTTTCTTTTATTATCCTTCTTCCTTATTTCACTGTTGGTCAATAAATTATTTTCATTGTTTGATTTTTCTCTCAGGTGTTGTGAATATGTGTTGTTTTTTACTTCTTAGCTGACTTTATCTCACTTTTTATTGCTAAAAAGAAAAGAAAAAAGTCTTTCTCATAAAAGACTTGTTTTTCATTCTAACAGACACAAAAACAGTTCTAAATGCTCCATGGAAAAAAAATTGTCTGCTTTTATACAGATAACAGGACTGAAATTTGTCTGGATTTTAACTTAACAGAAAAGAGTACCATGGGTGCTAATTTTATGATGGTATTATGGCACTAAACTGGAGCTCTGGAAAAATATAGAGACGCTCCTTCATTCTGACCTGGAATAGTTGTACCTATTAGGGTCTCGTTTTGGGTTCAAATAAATCTGTTGGAAAATTTTTAGTATTAAATAGGAATACTTGAAACCATATAACTGCAAATAGTTCGTATTAAGAATAATTTCTTGAAGATATAATTATTTACAAAGAATTATTATGATAAGTAACTGGGTCATGTGCCTAATGAGCAGAGTGTTCGCCAATGGTCCAGGAGACTGGGTTCAATCCCAGGTCAAGTCATACCAAAGATTCAAAAAATGATACTTGACGCTGCCTTGCTTAACACTTAGCATTTTAAGATAAAGATCAAGAGTAAAGTGGAGCAATTCAGGGAATGGAGTAGTGCCCTCCCTTACTCCTCAGTGTAGTAGTTATTGAAAAGGGAGCCTTTGGGTCACCCTCAACTAAGGTCGCCAACTTTACTTTACTTATTATGATAAGTTAATTGACACCATATCATCATCATCATCATCATCATCTTGTCGTGCCACCAGCACGGATATCCCTGACCCTCTCTCGCCACCCCTCCTAAATGTTCATTGCTTCTGGCAGGTCCTCAGGGCTACATCCCATATCCTCACAGAGCTGCTGTATGTAGGTTTGAGCTGGTCGCCCTGCTTTTGCTCGGCCATGTGAAGGGATCCATAGGAGTACATCACTTATGAGCTTGTCCCTGCTTCTCCAGCAGTGTCCTGCATGTCTGGTTCTTCTAACTCGGATAGTTTTCATGATGGGAGGTAGGTGGCCGTATAGCTGGTGCTTTGTGGGGTGTTGCCTCCAAGACTTATTCAATATTACTCGCAGCATTCTTGTGTAGTTGCCGTCAAGCTTTTTCTCCATCCGTTTACTTAGTGTCCATGTAGTGCATCCATATAGCAATATTGACATGACTGCTGCTTGGAAGAAACTGCGTTTCATTTTATCAGTCAGGTCTGACTTCGATATGACCAATAGCCTATTGATAGCTGTCCATGCCTTTGTTAGTCATGTTTTGATGTCTTTTTTGGTTGATGAGACACTGCTTCCTAGGTAGGTGAACTTGTCAACTAGTTTCAGAGAGCTACTGTTTATTGTGGAGATGTTGCCTGTTTGATTAAAGTACTTGTATTCTGTTTTGTGTGCATTGACATGGAGGCCTATGCCTGCAGCGGCTCATTCCAGACTATACAGTCGGGTTTCGGCTTGGGCAGGTGCCACCATATGAAATACTTGAAACCATATTATTGTGTGCAAATGTTTTGTTGTAATTATACTTATTTGAAGCTATAATTGTTTACAAATGATTGTTTGATACTTGAAACCATATAATTCTCTTTAAAATTAAATAAGCTATCAATGCTTGATATACTAACCAATCAATTGCAAAAAAAAAAAAAAATGAGAGTGAATCTTGAAAGCCATTGTGAGTGAATTTATTCTGAATTGCTTCATAAATCTGACCATAAATATAATTAGTCTTATTTTTAATTGATTTGTTTTCTTTGTTTAATGGTTTATCAACCTTCATGGTTTATTTGATGGCAAAACCATTTTTTAAGAAGAATAATAGTCATTCTATTTATCCCATAGCTGGGGGGATAAGAGAGTCCACATCTTTCCCGAAGGTTGATATTCTATTATACAAAGAAATAAATGCAAACTATACCTTTTGCAAGGGTATTTTCTAAAAGTAAATGTAATATCATGACTGGAGTTTAAACTGATTTACTACACTGTTGCAGTCCAGCACTTTAGCTAATACACCATGGGGACTACCCTTATCTTATTTTTTTTTTGAGAAAATTGAAAAATAAAGTAATCTTAAAGTGATAAATTTATTATGAAAGAAAGTTGACGTTAAAATGTTTTGGCTTTAATGAACCTTCATCAGGACTTCAAGATGGTGAAACAAGTGTTGATAGAATACTGTCAGATCGCTTTCCATTATTTACTTCCATATATATATATATATATATATATATATATATATAGACACTCACTTACCAGTCAAAAGTATTTGGCCACCCTCAAAAGTTTTTATTTCTCATCCTAAAAGTGTTATTTTAATGAAATAAGTTAAACGCCACAATATTTTTATTTCTTATACTAAATACAAGTCTTCCTTAGTAATTTTAACCTTAATATAACCAGATATCTTTTAAAAAATTTATTTGAAAATATTTTTCTTCTTTAGTAATAAAAATAAAAATTCCCAGAACTACAGTGGATTATCCTGTTGGGAGACATAACCAGACAAAACAAGACCAAATGTAAGGATGGTAGACCAAAAGCAACAACAAGAAAGTCATCAGCTTGCATGACAGAAGGCTGACTGCTCCAAACATCTTTGCACAACTGGACCAATGTCCTGAAAGAATGTGTCAATATCAATTGTGAGGAGAAGACAATGTGAAGCTGACCTATATGGCAGAATTGCTGTCAAGAAACCACTGTTAAGAAAGCAAAACAATGTTAAAAGGCCCTAATGCACCAAGTTACTCCAAGATTAGACAACAGAGCTGTGGAATAAAGTTCAAAATCTGTGGGACAAATTGGAGGGGCTATGTGCGGTGAAGAGTTGTTGAAAGAGCTGCATCCCTCATATCACACCAACCATAACGCATGGGGGAGGCTCTGTTATGGTGTGCGTGGGAGTTTTTGTTAATTGCTAAGTTGGAGATTGGCACCAGGTAAAGGGTAAATTGAATCAGAGCAGCTATTACAGCATACTGCAGCATCACGTGATCTCATCTGGAACATGGCTTGTGGGTCAAGGATTTGTACTCATGCAAGATAATGACCCAAAGCATACTAGTAAACTCTGCCAGAGGTATATTAAAAGCAAAGAGGAAGAGGACATCTTTCAACTGATATCTTGGTTGGTGCAATCAGCAGACTTAAATCCAATTGAACTGGTATGGGATGAACTTGACCAAAAAGTCAGAGCTAAACAACCCACAAGTGCGGCTTACCCCTGGCAACTCTTTTAGGAAAGCTGGGCTGAACTATCTTCAGTTTATCTCCTGTCTTTGGTGGAAAGAATGCTGAGAATCTGTGAAGCAGTGATAGCTGCTAAAGAGGGGTCATTTTCATGAATGAAAAGTTGAAGAAGTTTTATGTGTTTTTTTGTTTAATTTGAAACTTGTATTTAATATAACAAATAAAACCATTGTAGTGCTTAACTTGTTTCATTAAAAATAACACATTAAGGACAAGAAATAAGAATTTTTGAGGGTGGCAAAATACTTTTGATTGGTAGTGTATATCTATAGTTCTTTTATTTATTTTTATCTGCTCAATATTTGATGAAAATATTTATTCCCATTTACTATTTGTTTGTGTTTCTAGCAATCCATCCTCCAGGTACAAGTCTTGATGGTCTTCTTTCCTTTCTTTATTTCTGACCAACATTTGATCAAAACTTATTATTTGTGTTTTTATCAATGCATGGTACTTAAGATAAGAATTTTTACTGCATAATTTAATCCTGTGCAATAACATCCATAAATTTCACTTGGCGTTTTTAGATTGGCTGTTTGAATTTAAGTCTTGTTTCTGTATAATAACATCTTTATTCATTCATTTGAAACTTACTTTGCAAATTTGAAAATCTTTCATAAAACTATTCATATGTTTGAAAGAAATTCAGTTAGGTTTGGTTTGGTTTCTTTGTTTAATGGCATATCAACTCTTTGTAGGTTATTTAATGCCAAAGCCATTCTTCTAGAAGAACAATAGTGGTACTATTTAACCCATAGCTGGGAAGATAAGGGGATTCATACCTTTCCCGAGGGTATTTGCCCGAATGTGAACGTAATAGCACAACTGGAGTATGAACTCGCTTACTATGATTCCGCAGTCCATCGCTTTAACCATTACACCATGAGGACACCCCTGAAATTCAGTTAGTATACTGGTCAATTTGAATTTTATTTAATTCAGAGCACTGTTAAAAAAGAGGTTTTAAACAGTTTTAAATGCACTTAGGGATAAGAAAATGTCTATCTACATTGGCCTTGAATGATTGCAATAGAACAATGAAAATATAAAGTTCTCCTTTAATCAAACATTTAAAAATTAATCAAATTTTGGTATTAAATAAACCTTAATGAGTTGATAGGTTGTTAGATAAACCAAATCAAATTTTTGTTTGATATTCATGTGAGAACTAAAAATACACTAATTGAAAAAATAATGCTGTCACAAGGAAATAAAAAGTAATTTTTCAATGAAAAACTTGGCATTCCTAATGCTGTTTAATGACAAAAAGAGAAAACTTTTTAGCCAACCACCCCACATAAACAAACAAGAGAATTTTGTTAATTTCTGACAATCAGTCTTATATATATATATCCCTGCAAAAAATGATTCATCATATTGAAGATTTTATTTAAGCAACACACTTAAATCTGAGGAAATAAAGTAAATTTCTGTTTAGTTTGCAGCTGAATGATTATTCTTTAGAACTTGCACTAAATCTCACATTTTAATCCTTAAGATATGGATTCTCCTTTCTCAAGGGAACCATTAACAAGTTTGTCTAATAGAGTAGTAAAAAGTATTGAGAATTTGATTTTTTTTTAATTTAAAGATTTTATATATAGATAAATTGTGGGTGCATAAACTGACCAACTTATATAATAAAGTGATAATATAGAGCAGACATGGGCAACCTTTTTTGATAAGATATGGTTCATCATCAGGTGCACTGCACAACTAAAAAAAAAAAAATCTAGGTAATTTTATGTTGACAGTTCCTCAACCATTTTTACTACAAAAGACCATATGCATAAGCATCTGCCTTAGATATAGGGAAAAGTTGATTTTTTTTTCTATTTGTTAAAAAGATCTTCTCTATGACAAATTGAAGTCTAAGATGGGCCATTCAGAAAGCACTGCGGGCCATAGTTTGTTCATGACTGATCTAGACATCTGATTTTCAAGTAGATTAGATTGTGCCAATTCTGGGTACGTTTTGATCAGCAGTTTTTTGGCAAAACACATTGGTTGTGTTAGTGCAACACCATCTATACTCACCAGATCCTCAGTTCCATTTCTTCATAGTTTCCTAAACTGAAAATTTATCTCAAGGGTAAGATTTGAGAATGTAAAGGATATTGATAGAAATACTATGGCACTACTTCATACCATATCAAAAGAGAAGTTTAGAGATTCGTTGACCAATAGAAAACTTGCAGGAATAAATTTATTGAATCCCAAGAGGACTATTTTGAAAAAGAAAGAAAAAATTAACATATCATTTCTTGTTCATTTCTAACTTGGTAAATGCAGCTTCAGTTTTTATACTTTTTGAACATACCTTATATATAATGTATGTACAAGGATCATTAAATAAGTTTCCAGACTTTTTTCGTATGGGCACTTTTATTGATAGTACACACATGAAACTCTAGTTCCCATTGAAGTAATCTCCTCTGGCAGCAATGCACTTGTTATATCGTTCCAACAACTTCTGGAAGGCCCCATGGAAGTCCTCTTGTGTGAGCATCTCAATGACCTTCATTACAGCCTCTTTCATCTCCTCAATTGTCTCATAATGACAGCCTCTGAGCTTAGGGAATAATCAAAAGTCAAAGGGAGCAAGGTCTGGACTGTAGGGAGGCTGAGGAACTGTGTTGATGCCCATCTTGGTCAAATAGTCTGTGACAAGGATGGAGTTGTGGACTGGTGCATTGTCCTGGTGGAAATGCCACTGACCCGATTTGAAGAGTACTGGCCTCTTCTGATGGAATCTCTTCCTGAACTTCCTTAAAACCTCAACATAGTAACCCTAACCCTTTGATCAATCAACTCTGGTGTTCTGACTTCCTTACTCTTTCCACACCTCTTATCATCCGTCACAGACTCCCTGCCTTCCTTAAATCTCTTATGCCTCTCAAAAACTGATGCTCGATTCATGCAAGATGGTCAAAAAGCAGTTTGAAGCATTCCATACATTTCTGTGGTATTTTTTCCAAGTTTAAAACAGAATTTTATTGCATATTGTTCTTCTAAAGTATCCTCACGTCCAGATTGCATTTTTGAAATTCACCAGCTGTGAAAATCAGGCTTTAGTAGGGTGTATTCCAATTGCTACTGTAGCTGTTCATTTGAAGCTGAAATCATAAAAATTGGTCAGTCATCTCATAAGATGAATAGCAATAACATACTGAATTTTCAAGAGTCTCCAACAATTTTAAATGCCTGTACAAAAAAGTCTGAAAACTTATTGAAGGCACCACATATGTTTGCTTCACTATTGCATTATGAAAGTGCTGAACTGCAGTCTTTAAGTCGATGAGTTCGAACTTCAGTAGTGCTATTACATTCACTTTCAGGCTAATATCCTTGATAAATGTATGAACCTCCTTATCCTCCCAGCTATGGGATAAATAGTATCACTGTTCTTCGAAAAGGATGGCTTTGACATAAAATAACCTATGAAGATTGACATACCATTAAACAAAGAAACCAGCCAGTCATTGCATTATGATAAATGTCTGTTACTTTTCCTCTTTTAGAATGAACCTATATGTGAATTCATATTTTTTCCTTTCTTTTACAGATAATGTTTTACTGTTTCTAATTTGGAAAGTTTACTGGTAAATACATGCAAATAACAAGATGGCTAAAGTCAAAAATATATTCAAGATTTTTAAACATTCTTCTCCGGTAAGTAAACTTCAAACAATCAAATACTTTTTCACATTCACAACTGTTTGTTTTCAGGTTATTTTTTTTAAATTCATTTTATGTTTGTATAAATTCTGTAAGGGGTAAATCTATGAGTTTGTAAATTCTTTCTCACTTTTGCATTAAGCTAATTGTGCAAGGATAACAAAAGATAACCTTGTATTTGCCACTTTATAAGATATTGTGCTTCATCAGCATAAACACATCATTCACCCTGTTTAATTTTAAAAAATCTCTCTCTCTCTTGGATTACAGGTTTCTGTTTCAGCTTTCACTATCAGATCTGAAAAAGAATTGGCCTGATCTATCTATGTAGTACAGATTATTATGGACCTGACGCCAATAGCTTGTGTATATGTGTGCTGTGTGGGGATCACAGCCACTTAGAAAAGTGAGTTGTCCCTGTGGCATTATGGCTAAAGTGCTGGACTGCGGCTTTAAATTAAGTGAGTTCAAACCCCAGTCACAATGTTATGTTCACTTTCAGACTAATACTCTTGAAAAAGGTATGAACTCCCTTATTTCCCTAGCTATGGGTTGAATAGTATTGCTACTGTTCTGCAAGGATGGCTTTGGCTTTAAAAAAATCATGAAAGTTGATATGCCATTAAAACAATGAAACAAAACAATTAGAAAAGCCTACAAATCTAAATTTAGTGTTGACTAAAATATTTCATTTTATCTTTTTTAACTTTCTATATTTCTTTGTTTTCAATGGAAGTATAATTGTTTGTACAAATATCATAAAATTGGATGATAGAAATTTTATTGTGAAGTATAAATGTATATGTGGGTGGAGTGAAGAAAAGTTTTTTTTTTTACTTTGGTGGTTGATTTTAGTCATACCACTAAACTGAGTATTAAAGTGGGAACAATGGGTTCACGTTTCAGTTATTTTATACAAAGCATGATAAAAAATTACTTCTTGAATGCGTTTATTCATATATATATATATATATATATGTAAAATAAAAAAGGTTTTTGTTTTTATAAATATTTAATGTTTAATCAAGAGTAAACATTTTAAAACCTTATTATGATACAAAAAAGATATAGCCCAAAATTAACACCTTTACATAAGATAAATGTCTCAGGAGAAACCTATATCATATAATGAAAATATGACTGAAATTAAGAATTCTTAATTATGTTAATTTTTGAATTGTTATTATTAATATATTACAGAATTACTGATTGTAAATGTTTGTAAATGTATAAATTATAATATATTCATTGATTAGCCTCAAAAACTGTATTCATTAATTATAAATGTTAAAAATATAGACCTGCCTATATTTTCTATATATGGAATAATCTAATCTGTATAATAATCTTATAATCCAATTGGTAAACATCTTGTTTCAGATATCTTCTTTATTTTATTCTTATCTATACTATTATCCATACCATGCTCTTTAACAATTATTTTATGTGAAATGCCCTACATTTTTACTAAACTTAGCTTAGTTTGGCACGAGGTCAAAAGCATGCTGCCCTGTTAGCTGGAACTGTAGAATATGCTGACTGCACCTCAACAGTGCAGTAAGATTCCCCAATGAATGTCCTGGGTATAAAACTGAACTGTCTGAGGGTTAGGCTCCAGTCCTGGAATTTTGGAAAATGTGGAATACCTCTTCATTGGCATTACTCCCAAGTTCCCTCTGTAGTACCTGTTAGAGTCCAATACATCGGTCAAATAGAACTGTTTAATCATATACTATACTTAAAACCATTTAACTGTGTGCAAACAAATGAGCTCTGGCTTGTTTAAAAATAATGTTACCGACAATCTATTTACTTACAAATTACACACACACACATATATATATATATATATATATATAAAACAGGATTTGGCATTAAAAAACCCAGAAGAGTTGAGATGCTATAAAACCAAACCAAACCAAAACTTGCCCAGTCAGTTGGGCTGTAGAATACACTGATTGCATCTCTTCTGAGGTGTAAGACGCCTCGCCCACTGCTCTCAATGAGTGTCCTGGATATGACTCCAAACAATCTGATGGTGATGTTCTAGTAATGCTGGAGCTTTGGGGAATGCAGAGTACATCTTCATTGCCATCACTCCCAAGTCCACTCTGACCCAGAGTGGTAGCACCTGATTGGGCCCTATCTATGGATCAAATAGAACTAATCTTTACTTATGCTAAACTGAATTGCTTGAAATAGAACTGTTTTGACATTTAAACTGCATACTTTTACTAAACTGAATTATTTGAAAAAGAACTGTTTTTGACATTGAAACTGTATTTATGCTAAGCTGTATTGTTTGAAATAGAACTGTTTTGACATTTAACTGTGTGTAAATAAAAACTATACTTATATTAAACTGAATTGTTTGAATTAGAACTGTTTGACTAGACTGAATAGCATGAAATAGAAATCTTTTTAACAATTAAACTGTGTACTTATGCCAAACTGAATTGTTTGAAGTAGAACTGTTTATTTGTATAAAAATGGATTTGGCATTAAATAACCTACAAAGGTTGATAATCCATAAAACACAAATGAACAAACCATCCAAAATGAAAGCATGGGATACCCAGTGAGGACAAAACTCACTAATAGTGGTCTGCTAGCCTAGCTAATTAATTAATAAATCATATGTTTATATATTTGATGTGAGCAGAAAGATTGTTCAGCATTAGTTCCATGAAAAATGTACATGTGGGGAAAGTGTAAGGGGGGAAGGTCAAAGAAAGTTATAACTTGCTCGTATCTTTTGTGTGGTCTATTCGACAAGCTGATATGACTGCATTAGGTCTTATATATATATATATATATATATATATATATATATATAGTTCTTGGAAGTGTTCCATTCTTCCCTCTGTGGTTAAAGTTGTTTCTTATTTATCTTCATCTTTTTCTATTCCATTTCTTTTTCCACCATTTTCTTGATGCTTGGAATTTAGACAATGGATAAGGAGATTCATTATCTCAGGATTTCTTCAATCATCAGTGTGATTGTTTCTTCATCTATTATATCTGTTATAGATGATAGGTTGATCAAACTTCTACCAGTCATTTCTGGAACCTTATTTTCAATCATCTCTGTGACTTGCTCAACATCTGATGGCTGTCTTCAAACATCTTTGTGAATTGAGAACAACTGGTTCATTCCATTTCTGGCCGACATCTGACTTCATCTCTGTGATTTGATAGCAGCTGATTCCTTCAATGTCTAGCAGTCATCTGACATGAATAATCATCTCTGTAACTCATCTTCTGGAGTGCAACAGTTAGAATCTGTCACTTATATGTTTTATCCAATAGGTGACTATCTCTTTTCCCAATTTGATTATGAGACCATATTCAAGGTTGAATCCAAAAAATGTGTGGTGGACAATTCCTTGATTTGAGGTCATAGCTATCCTGCCATGTATGATTTTTTTATATATATCCTTATTTGGATTTCCAGCTTTTAAGTCTACACCGGTTGACCTTGTTATTTGTTTCAATTTCTCTTTTCTTAAAGTCATGTCTTCCTTGAACTTTTTGTTTATTCATATTGACCTCATTTGATTTGCTTTTTCCTGTTCTGTTTATACAATTATGTGACATATATATATATATATATATATATATATATATATATATATATATATATATATATTACAGGATTTAGCATTAAATAAAGCAGAAGGGTTGATATGCTATAAAACACAACCAAACCAAACCAAACCAAACCAAACCGAAAACATGGTATACCCAGTGAGGACAAAACTCCTTAATTGTAGTATGCTATTCTAGCTCATTAACCATTATACTATATGAGGTGCCCAGGTTGTTTATTAAATTGAGCTTAGTTTGGCACAACGCCAGAAGTATGGGGTGCCCAGTAAAAATTTCCCTTACTCTCTCTCTCTCTCTCTCCATCTGTCCCTATCATCCATGGCTTCTAGCAGTTCTTTCAAACTATATCCTGTGTCCATTCATCATACCTTACAAAGAGCCCAACCTATTCTGAAAAAGTTTGTGTATTTGTGTGTCTGCCTGAGGACTACAGTCTAATGAAAAATAAAACTCCCAGAGATCTGTATTCTGACTTAACCAATATTGACAATGCAAGGTTGATGTCTGACCTCTTTTCTGGTTATTGAAGGTCATAAGATTGCAAACTAGATTATTTTTTGGCCAACCAGTATTAAATAGATTTCGAAGTACAAAAATAGTTTTTTTTATTGTGTGTGGTTTTTTTTTTTTTTTTTTTTTTTTTACTTCAGAAATGGTAGAAGGGAAAAGGTCATATCTGACTTAGGAGTTATTGAGGTCACTGGATCACATCAAGTACCAAAATAACTCCTCTGATCTTTTTGCTTAACCCTTTGGATCTTGTTGGGTTTTCCTTTGTGAAAACTATCTGGAAATATGTAATTTGTTATTCATTCACTTACACCTTTTATCATCATTATCCTTTTGGATTATAGGTTTCTGTTGCATCTTAGGCTCCATCTTTGTTTATTTGTTTCTTTCTTTCTTTCTCACTCACACTTTGCACCATCTCTGCCCTTTTGGATGTAAGATGTTGTAATCTGTTATTCGATAAATAAGAGATTACAACATTTTTTGCTAATAACTATGTAGAAATAAGCATTTCCCTGATGGAATTCAGGCCACCTGTACTTATAGGTAAGGTACTGATACTGTCTGCTTGGGTTCTAAAGAAATGTATATGGACTATCACCATTCTCACTGAGATCTTAAATAAACAAAATATTCATTGGCTATAAGGATAAAAGATTAAGTTATTTTTGTTCTGTTTTTATAATCATCATCTTGCAGTTAAATGTTACCTGTTGTAACTTTTGTCCCGGACAACATCGTAATTTTCTGGTAGTTTGATAAAATACATTGCTTGAGTTAGTTGTTCATTTCAGGTTGAATTGATTTTCATTTTCCTTTTTTTTTGCTGATGTAAAAAAGCAAATTAGCAAAACAAAACATTTGTATAAGAAAACGAATGATGGAAGCATTATAATTAAGAAATTAAATATATACACATTTAAAATTATATAACACATTTATGAGAAGGTTGTTCAGAACATTCTAAGCTTCATCTAGATTTTTCAATTTGTCACACACCTTTCACCTTTATATGGGCCTAACCTTCACAGAAATTAAGACAGAAATCTGAATTAGTGTTTGTAGTTTTGTAAGAAGTGATAGTGTGTTGTCACTATGAAAGTCTTCAGCTTATGGCTTTTCTTTCTGAGTGAGGATTAAAACCTTTTGAACAACCCTCATATGTACATAACATGATGTCTATCTGCAGAGGTTGGTTTCTCATATGGAGGGATCAACTAAAATAAATTTATAATAGCCAAATGATGCTCTGTTGAGTTTTTCTTCCAATTATATTAATTTGCTCTGTATGAAATTAGAAATTTATATATCAATTATCATACACCTAGCACTCCTGGAGATTTATATAATCCTCTTATATATTCTCAAACTGAATCATTCCTAGCTCATTTCTTTGAATATCTTATATAAAAGATGTTTTTGTTAGTCCAAAGAAAGAATAAAAATATATTTTTTAAAAGAGGTAGGTCCATGAAGCAAGTTTAGATTTGAACAATATAGTTTCTCTTTGCTTTAAAAATGTCAGTGTAGGAGACTCCTCTCAGGTTTAATTTGAAAGTGTCCTGAGATATGACGCACATCAATTAGTATTTTTCAGGAACTTAATTTGCTTGGAATTGCAAGCATGGGTTAATTTGTTTTGCTCATTTATGACCAATTTTTTTCTGTTTACAAGACCAAAAATGCTAAAAAGTGGTACAATTGTCCAAAGAATTGTCCAGAATATCAATGACTCTTCTTAAAGTTATTATTAGCAGCATAGCAACTATGTCTTATGATTATAATATTATCACTTAGTTGTTATAAGTTTATCATCTTATGATATATATGTATATATATATATATATATATATATATATAAAAACATTGACCTATTTATTCAAAAATATATGCATACATACATACATACCTGCACACACACACACATGAGCGCTCTGGCGAAGGAATTGTCGGTTGCCGCTTGCATAATGCGAAAGCTCTTCGAAAGGATTGAGAACTCTGGTAGCCGATAGGGTATTAAAATGTAAAACAAATGCATGCTGCTGCTGTTGCTATCATAGATACCTTAAGAATTCCCTTAGCCAACGTAGTCTGCTTATTGGCCGAGTAGTCTGAGACTTAGTCTAACGTGAAGTTAGATGGGTTTCGATCCCGGCTTCGAGTGTCCTGCGTGTCTAGCCACACTGAAGAGTTCTGATAGAATGAAACAGTCAGTCTGTGGATGACAATATATATATATATATATATATATATATTTTATTTTAAAAAATTTTTTTTTAAAGATATTGAAATTTCAGCTGAAAGATCAAATCATTAAAATTTGGAAAAATATGAAAAGTTTTAAACACAAAGAAATATGAAAATATTTAAAAGAAATTTTTTTGAACCATTATCATTTTCATTCTCCATTTTCTGTTTTTTGTAATAAAAAAAATATGATATAATGCATTTTTTCTCGATTTTGGGTTTCTTATCATACATCACCCAGATACACAAAATCTTTATTGATTATTACAGTCTACTAGAAATTACTACTCAAGAAATTATACTTTGCACAGAAATCTTTAGATTTTATTGGCTATAAGGGAAATGGAAACAGATGCCAGTTGTGGGGGGGTGTTTTAAATGGAACAATAATAAAAATTACACTAAATAGGATCATTACTACATGTATGTGTGTGAATGCATATAATATATATAATGTCTGTTCAAATATCAATATTTGTATGAATTTATAGATGTAGTAGTTTTGAACATATATAATCATTTGATCTGTTTATTGATAGGTGAATATAATCAAGGTAGATAAAAAAGAATAAAGAAATAAAACTTATGGCTTGTCTTTAGTCATGTTATTTTCCAGGTAAACAAATTATATATATATATATATATATATATATAAAAGGATCTTAATAAAATTATATAGACAAAATGTGTCTATTATCTAATCAAACATGGTTAAATGAAATATTGCTTCCTAAATACATATATATATATACATTTATATATACATATATATGGTAGATTTTAATACAGAGTTGAATTTTGAGTTAATTCAGAAAATAAATTTGATTGTTTGAAGAGAATATAACATAAAAAAACCCAAAAAAACGATATTTTTTTCTTTTTTTAGATATATTATTGTTTCCATAAAACATCTTTTGAATTGTAATCTTCAAAATAATTTTTTGGCCAATATATTGATAATCAAAATTATATATATATTTATATATGTTTGTGTGTGTGTCAGCCCATTAGCAATAGTTAGAGTGTTTGCCAATGGCCTGAGAGACCTAGGTCGAGTCATATCAAAGCCTCAAAAATTGGTACTTGATGCCTACTTGCTTAACACTCAGCATTCTAAGGTATGGATCAAGGGTAAGTTGAGCAATCCAGAGAAAGGAGTAGTGCCCTCCCCTACGCCTTGGTGTTGTAGGTATTGAAAAGAGAGCCTTTAAGTCGCCCTTAACTACTGTCACCCAATAATATATATATATATATATATATATATATATATATATATATATATAAATCCAGATTCTTGTTTGATCGGAAGAAGTCCAGTTAATTTTTTAGAGCATTGATTTATTTCAATGCTTTTTAACCGGATGGAAATAAATCTATTTTCTTATTGTGACTGTTGATTTTTTTTAAAGAGAATATATATATATATATATATATATATATATATCATATCTTAAAAGTCACTTTAGGATTTAGAAATCGAATAACATTTTTGTTTGTCAATTATTTATGATTTTATACTAAAAGAAAATTTACAAAATGGTGATCAACTTTGTTTTAATTTATTAAGAATTCTGCTGTTTAGACATTCTTCCTTTTAGGCTTTAGAGAAATTTAATTAGTTTTCCAGAATTTTTATAAATAGATTATAATTCCTGAACTTTGATAAAATTGTTTTATTCTCAAATGCTATCAGTTTAATTGACTGGTATCCTCATTGTGTTAATTCTTTAAAAAATTGTGTTAATTCATTAAAAATTGTTCATATGGCCATTTTGATTTAAAAAATTGTTCATATGGCCATTTTGATTTAAAAAAATAGAATTGCTAGTCAACAGTAAATGGAAAGAGTGTTATGCACTCTTTCCATTTACTGTTGACTAGCAATGCTATTTTTTAATGGCCTAATCTGAATTTGCTATTTGAATTGAAATAGGATGTATATATATATATATATATATATAAGTTTGATGAGTACAGACACATAGACAATGGTGCTTGGGACTGTCAGCTTCTTGTTTATGTGATCATGAGACCTGGTGTATCTACACTATCTAAACCTAAATCTACATATGCTCTCTCTTATATATATATGTATATATATAGTCATCCACAGACCGACTGTTTTGTTCTATCAGAACTCTTCAGTGTGGCTAGACATGCAGGACGCTCGAAGCCGGGATCAAAACCCGTCCAACTTTACGTCAGACTGTGTTTCAGACCACTCATCCACCAAGCGGACGAAAAAAAACACAATGTCTTCAGTGGATGATTTTATTTAAGGTTTGAATAATTTGCCAAAGTTAAACATTTTGTTTTGTTAAATATGAAAAACATTAAACCTTTATCTGAGCATTTGAATTGTATATGTTGGTTGGTTGGGTTTTATGGCTTATCAACCTTTCTAGGTTATTTAACACCAAATCCATTTTTATGGAAATAATCAGTTCTATTTAAAACAATTGAGTTTAGCATGAGTGCACAGTTTAATTGTCAAAAACATTTCTATTTCAAACTATTCAGTTTATTCTAACAGTTATATATAACAGTTTAGTCTAGTGAAGGTAATGTTTCAATGTCAAAAACAGTTCAATTTCAAACAATACAGCTCAGCACAAGCTTGCAGTTTAAATGTAAGTACAGTTTAATTGTGAAAAACAATTCTATTTCTAGCTATTCAGTTAATTCAGTTTAGTATAAGTACATATTTTGTTTACACACAGTTAAATGTCAAAACAGTTCTATGTTAAACAATTCAGTTTAGTGTAAAAATAGTTTCAATGTCAAAAAACAGTTCTATTCCAAATAATTCAGTTTAGCATAAGCATGGAGTTTAAATGTAAGTCCAGTTTCAGTTTAGCATAAGCACACAGTTTAAATGTAAGTACAGTTTAATTGTCAAAAACATTTCTATTTCAAGCTATTCAGTTTAATCAAACAATTCAGTTTAGTATAAGTATGCCGTTAGTTCTATTTAACCCATAGATAGGGCCCTATCAGGTGCTACGACGCCGGGCCAGAGTGGACCTGGGAGCAATGGCAATGGCAATGAAGGGGTGCTCCATATTCCCCAAGGCCCCAGCATTACTGGGACACCTCACCACCATCAGACTGGGACACCATCAGACTGTTTAGTGTCATAATCAGGACACTCATTGGTGGGGAGTTACCTCTCTGCAGAGGTGCAGTCAGTATATTCTACAGCCTCAGCTGACTGGGCAATACACAGAGTTAAATGTCAAACAGTTTTATTTCAGATAATTCAGTTTAGTATAAATACCCATTTTAAACATCAAAACAATTCTATTTCGAGCAATTCAGTTTAGCATTAGTATGCAGTTTAAATGTCAAAACAGTTCTATTTTAAACAATTCAGTTTAGCATAAATATGCAGTTTAAATGCAAAAATCAGTGAAGGAAGTACGGTTTAGTTCTATTTAACCCATAGATAGGACCCTTATCAGGTGCTACCATTCCGGGCCAGAGTGGACCTGGGAGCGATGGCAATAAAGGCGTACTCCGCATTCCCCAAAGCTCTAGCATTACTGGAACCTCACCATCAGATTGTTTAGTGTCATATCCAGGAGTCTCATTGGTTTGGGGGGGGGGCGGTCTTACCCCTCTGCTGAAGTGCAGTTGGTGTATTCTACAGCCCCAGCTGACTGGGCAAGAATTGTATATGTATATATAATGCTATAAATTTTCTGATTCAAAAAACAGGTAGAAGTGAAGGTTTGGACTAATAATTTCAAGAAGCTTTTATTTGGATTTTTATGGCTTTGCCCATTGACTACCAACAACTGAAATGTTCCTCCCTACCTTTCTGCACACACATGTGTTTGAGGGCAGATGCTTATCTTGTTTATTTGCAAACTATGCACTGTGGCAAACTGCTGGATTATAAGATGTCAGCACTGTGCTCATTGCAAAAGAGTATTGTAATTTACTAAGCTTTTTTTTTAGATGTGGCACAAGGCCAAATGAATGGGGCACCCAATGAGATTTGAACTCACTCTTGCAGGTTTGCTAGTCAAGCTTGCTAATCACTACACTACCCAAGGCACCCTCATTGCAAAAGATTATAGTTGAGTTTGAAATCCTTTAATAAAAATTTAATTTGATTTTGTTTAAAATTATGCTAAGAAACTAATTGGCTTTTATTGTTTTCTGCATTTAATGTAAGAGAAGAAGAATCTTATTGCAGGGAGTCTCTGTGGCCTAATGGCTAAAGTACTTGATTTTGGGATGAAAGGAAGTGAGTTCAAACTCCAGTTGCACTAAAAAGTTGAGAAAGGCATGAACCTCTGTATCCCACCAGCTATGGGCTAAATAATATCACCACTGTTCTTCTACTTGTATGGTTTTGGCATTAAGTAACCCACAAAGGTTGATATGCTATTAAAAAACAAAGAAGAAAGAAGGCAAAGAAAATTTTATTATAATTCAACCTATCTATATCCCTTGGGCTCCAATTTTTTGCCTCATTTTTAACCAAATTTTCAGTCATTGTTACCGTCATTCCTACTAGATTAGACTCTAAATAGTTTTTAGGTGGGTCTCTCTCACCCTCAATATTTTAATACTCCCCACTCCAATGTAAAAGACTATCCATCTTACAGTGCTTGCCCACTCTTATTAATGAGAGGCAGATGGTTCCTTTCCTCTCTGTATGCGGTAAAATGGAGTTCCTTCCATCTCAATGGTTGATTAGCGTAAAAAAGGCTTAGAAACCTTTTTTTGTAAATTAAGGTTAATTCTACCAAGTCTAGAAAATTATTAAATTAAATAAATACTTATTTGAAATATTTTTTAATTTTTAGGGTTTTTTGAGGGTACCTGAGATCTGCGAATGAACCCAAAGCTGTCTTCTCTATGCCACACTTGGTCTAAACAAGGTAGTAACCCATAGTAAATAAATGATTAAAGCAAAATGTTCTTTAAAGATGAATAATTATCCTAAACAAACTATATTAAAAACAACCCTGTCCTTTGCATTTATTAATGACCATGTTATAACTAGAATATAATTTTGGTATGTATTGCTAGTTAACTTAAATTTCTGAGCAAAACATTTTCCCTGTTAGATAATGTTGGATATTGATTGGAAGATCCCTTTGATATGCCACATAAGTTGTGTGGGTGGCATAACTGGATATGCTTCTGTTTCCTAAAGTAAACAGAATGCTGCTGTTTCCTCAGTAAAAGTACTGCGTAAGTTGTGTGGGTGGTTTGATAGAAGGAGGTGTGTCCACATGCAACAACTAAGATTGTGTGGACATCAGGAAAACTATATAAACCAGAGAAGATTTTGACCCGGAAAAAATAAGGAAGACTGGCAGAACAGTTACTAGACATTATGTCACTCTGGGAACTGGCCTTGCACCAGACTGCTCTGGGTTAAGTGGTAGAGAAAAACCTAAGCAATATAAGACTTATGAAAGTTGAGTAGAGACTTAGATAATTCAATGCCTTGAGATGGTCCTGTATGAGACTCATAAAAGTAGAGAAGCAAGGAGAAACTAAGATGATTTGATGCCTTGAGATAATGCCAGACATGTGAAAGCAGAGAAGTGAGGAGAAACTAGGATGATTCAATGCCTTGAGATGGCTCTGTACCAGTCTTGCAAAAGGAAAAGGAAGAAGAAACAGTTCACAGAAGATTTGTATCTTACTCTTGTGTAAATACATCTAAGCAGTCTCTGACTCTCTCCCTCACTCTACTCATGTGTACATTTTGGTTAATAAAAGGAAAAGAAAAAGAGTTGATTATATTTTTGTACATTAGTATTGTTGTCTTTCTCTTATGACGGCCAGTGGCCATGGTAGGGTTATGGTTAAAATGTCGGAAACCTAGGACTACTATGAGGACTGGAAGTAAGGCAGGCGATTGGTGGGTTTTTGAGCCCTAGCAACACTGAAGGACCAACCGAGAAGGGGCAAAGGTCTTGACCCAGATAGGGAAAAGACATGCGATTGGTCGAGGTAGGGAGGACGTTTTACCGCCAAAAAGAACGAAAGCCAAAAAGTCAGTTCCGAGCTTCGTCAAGGAAGAGAAAGGTCGCCTTTTCACATGGTCCGGTGAAAGGTGAAATTCTAGTAACAGAATGGCCTAATAGAAGCCGTCAACTCCGTTGGGCAAGAAACTGAGGCGCAATGTAAAAGAAAAAAATGGTGCCTTGCGACTCGTTAATAAGAACTTAATGAAGATAAGAAAAAAATAACAAAAGAGAGGAAAGGAAAAAGGTTAGTCAAAAACTTTATTACAAATTATATACTAACCTAAATAAAGGTCCGTATCAAGAATATCCAAAGAAACATTTTTGAAGTTGTTCATTAGCAGCCAGTTTCGGCGGAAAACATATTTGTTTAAAATTGTATATTCACTTTAAAGACAAAGAGGAGAGAATTTTGTTCTTTGCTAAAAGAAGGGAAAGAAAGAAAAGATAAGTAAACAAATATGGGGAAGAATGAGGAGGTCCCCCCCCTTTAATTGTAAAGGGGACAAGAAGATACCGGTGTAAGTTTAAGACGAGTTGAAAAAAAAAGGAAAAAAAAAAAAGGAGAACTTTGTTTTATTGGAAGGACATAGTCAAACACTATTGGAAGCGACTTGTCCTCAACATTTCTGTATTTTTTTTTTGTATTTGTTTTGCTTTTTGTTTTTCTGTTGTTATAATTGTACTTTCTTTAAAATAAAATATGTAAGAAAGATACATATAGAAAGAAAAGAAAAAAAAACCCCACATGTCATATTGTTTGTCTGGTTCAGAACTCTTCACGTGTTCATTAATATCATGTCGCCCTCTCGACCCTTGACACATCCTCATTCGTCCGTATCTCCAAAAATTAAACCTATATGCAAGCTTTATACTTGGCTAGTTATATGGGCTTTCAAAGCTATCTATAAAATATAACTAGTTACGGAGAATATTTAGAGCTTGGGTGGTATGGTACTGTCGACAGAGATTCTCCCCGTCTTTCCTGGATAATGTAACCTCGGAACAAAGATACAGTAACCGTCACACTCTGCATACAATAATAACTGTCGAAAAATAGTCTGTTTGAATATCTTGTTTTTTTGTCATATCTTGTTTTGACCACAGCAAAACGACCTTGACTGAAATCACACCTTCAAAGCTATTAAATGCACAAAATCTTAGCACCTTGAAAAAAAAAAGCAGTGGAACAGGAAGAAATATAAATGCTTTAGGTAGATTACTAAAGGTTCAACTAAAAATATGTGGAAGAAGCTCAGATGATTTAATTTATAGCATTCAGAGTTGAACTTAACTATGAACCTTAGGGTTACTCACCAATGGGGCCTTATTTTTAAAAGTATATTTTTATTTTATTATTAGTTTTTATTTTTTAACTCTAATTAGTAAAAAATTATAAATATGTATATAATTTTTTGATATAATATGTACATAATTTTTTGATATAATATGTATATAATTTTTTGATATAATTTGATATAATTTTTGTTATAAGTTTTTGATATAATTTTAATTTTCTTTTTGATTATTATTATTTGATTATTATATGAATATTTTTTATTTTATTTTTATATACTTTTTTGATATAATTTTTGATAGTTATTATTTTTAAACTTAACTATGAACCTTAGGGTTACTCACCCATGGGGCCTTTTTTTTTAAGTATATCTTCATTTTATTATTAGTTTTTAATTTTAATAGAACTGATTATTTGTATAAAATGGATTTGGCATAAAATAACCTACAAAGGTTGATATGCCATAAAACCCAAACAACAATATGGTTTCAATTAACTAATAATAATTTGCAAACAATTATAGCTACAAGTAACTATTCTGAATACAAATAATTTGCAAACAGTTATAGGATTTCAAGTTTTCCTATCTAACATTGATAATTTTTAAACCTATTTGACCTATAGATGGGATCCTAACCAGTAATACCATCCTGAATCTGAGTGGACACAAGAATAATTGTTATAGAAGAGTGGCTCCCCGCTTCCCAGATCTCCATCCTCACCACCAGATACAGTTTAGCGTTAGACACTGGACAGCTCCCTTTTTTTGTTTTTGTTTTTGGAGGAGAGTTTCTCCTCCTTCTGCAGGGGTTGGAATCAGTATATTTTAATCCTTACTGACAGGGTGATGATTATAAAAGTGTTGAGGACCAGTAAAAGGTCCAGAAGAAAGACATGAACTCGGAATTATGTGAAACAAGTATATTGAACGGAAGTATAAATACAGCATATATAAAAGAGTGTTGAACGTCAGTCTGACTGCCAAAGTGTTAGGCTGGAGTTAACTCAACTTTATTTCTTTGTAAGTACAAAGAAGGCACGAGGCCTTAAGGTTTTTGGGGAGGGGAAGGGAGCGGTCTTGCTTTTCTATATATTCTAAAGGGACCTAGCTAGCCACATTCGCCGACCCATTCAACAGTACAATATATAACCATTCATCCTTCATCATGCGCACGGCAGTTACCAAAATACCGCATTTGCTCTATGAAGAAAACCTACTTAAAACCCAAAAGTGGTATATGATTTTTATTTACAAAATATGGTTTATGTACAATGAAATGATGGGAATGGGAGAAAAAAACCCGAAAAATTATATATACAAGAGAAACAAAGAAAAATTCCCCGTTTGGTTTCCCTCCCATCCCCCCGTCTATAAAATTGGAGGCCGACTGTTTTCCGGGGCGAAAGAAACCAGAAACAAGCCGGACCTGCCCTAGGTGGGGCGGGAATACTAATCTACAGAGATAAAAGAAATAAAGGGTCGGGCGCGGTATGGGTCGATAGAAGTAGGTAATATGATTTTTTATATATGAATGTTCAAGATCTTCAATAAAAGCGGGCTGGAATTCAGGTTGGGGTACAAAAATAATAGGGAGGGGGAAGATCTTGAGAAACTAACGACTAGATGATGGGGACAATGACTCACAACATACTGCTAACTATGACTCCAACATTGCCCCCTTTCGTACGACCAGGCTCGCTACAGTCACCCACCTTTTGCTGAATGTTATGCGATCCAAGCGTTTTCTATCGCATCTGATTTTGACCCTCAGCTGATGCCGAAAATACAAAACCAGATCACGATGAGAAAAGTTTGCATCGTCATACAATCCCTTGTTTCGCGTCGTCCAAATCACCATTCGGGCTACAGCCAGGATCGCGAGAAACACCACACGCTTCTCACCGTGAAACGGAGGAAGAACGTTGTCTACGACGTAACCAACGTCGAGCAGCACGAGCTGTTTGGGTTCGATGCGAGCCGTCCACTCGCGGACGTGATCCCAAAACGGGCGGACTCGCTCGCAGTAGTAGAAGGCGTGCTCAGCCGTTTCTTCCAAGCCACTGCTGCAGCGAGGGCAATCAGGCATGTCTGCCAGGCCTGCTCTGAAGTTCAAGCCACGAAGGGATAACGCATTCCGAACAAGTCGCTAGGTGAGCGAGAACTCGGAGTTGTTCAAGAAGCTCGATCCTGGCGCCCAATTCCAGTGAGAGCGGATCTCCTCCGCCGTCCAGCCGCGCCGCTCGCTGAGAGGATCAGAAGTGGAACCCACCACTAATTCCCGATACAGCTCCTTCCGAGGCCATGAAAGGTCACTGGACCCAAGAAGGTTACGAAGGGCCTTTCGGCACTCGCGGACAAACAGTGCTTCGCCCAAAGGCCTACGTCGACCTTCAGCCTTTGGGTCTGACTTGAGGCGAGGAAAAGTCCGACTCGCCTTTCGTCTCCACACTGAGTCCCCCGTCAAGACACGGCCCAGATATGCAAGTCTTTCAGCAAGCCAGTGGCTCTCCAGATCAGGCATACCCAGACCCCCGTTGCGTGTACGTTGGATACAGACCTGTCTACGGACCATCGGCCTTGCACCTCCCCAGACAAATCTGGAGAGGGATCGTTGCAGCGCCAACCGATGTGCCTTAGGCAGAGGGAGTACAGCCAATCGGTAAAGGATCAAGGGGAAGACGTACGCGGCGCACGCCTCCGCCCTGCCCTTTAAGGACAACCTCCTTGAAAGCCAGATTCCCACCTGAGCATTCACCTTAGCTTGTACTTCCGACCAATTTCGCTCCAGTTGGAGGTCGGGCCCAAACCACACCCCGAGGATGCGGATGGGTCCGTCACTCAAGCGGAAGGGCCCTGGAAGAGTATTGCTACCCCTCCAAGCACCAAGCCGCAAACCTTCGCTTTTGTCAAAATTGACCTTGGCCCCTGCAATCCGCTCATACTCGACAACCGCCTCTTTCACAGCCTCTATATCCCGGAGGCGGGATACGAAAACTGTGACGTCATCAGCGAACGCGGAAACCCTAGCCGCAAGGCGGCCAACGAATGGGATACCGCGCAGTGCCGGACTTGTCCCCTCATCCCTAAGCCTGCGCAGGAGGGGCTCCAACGCGAGGACATAGAGAAGAGGAGACAGGGGGCAGCCCTGCCGGACCGATCGCTCGATCGCGATCACCCCCGAACGCCTTCCGTTCACCTGCACCACTGCCTGAGGGTTGTGGTACATCATGCTAATCCATCTGCGGAACTCCGGTTTGAATCCGGCAGTCTCCAAAACAGACGCCAAGAACCGATGGTCTACCCTATCGAAGGCCTTGGACTGATCTAAACTGATCAGCGCGGATTCGGTGTCGTCTTTTATCCCCTCTAGGACCTCGCGAATCAAGTGCAGGTTGTCCTGGATCGATCTTCCCTTCACAGCAAAGGTCTGTTCGGGGCCGATCAGATCACTAATGACAAGCTGTAAACGATTCGCTAAGACCCGGGCCAAAATCTTTAACTCTGTGTTAAGCAGAGTTATGGGCCTGTAATCGTCTAAACCCTCCCAAACATGCCTGCCACCTTTCTTCAGCAATGTGATCACGCCCTTGGTAACGCTACCAGGGATGGCTCCCTGGGCGAACCAATGGTTGAACATATCCGTCAGAATAGGCACAAACATGTGCGACATCCTCAAGTACACTTCGTAGGGCAAACCATCTAGTCCCGGCGACTTGTTGAGACCGACATGCTTCAACGCATCACGGACTTCGCATTCAGTAACCACACCCTCGCAGCTAGCCGCTTCAGCCGCCCCAAGACGGGGGAAGTCGGCCAGATAGCTACGAAACTCCCGGAGCGGGAGATCAGTGCAGCGGGCAAAGCGATCCCGAAAGTGCGCCCGAAAGGCGTCACGTATCTCACGACCTGATCGCAGCAGACGCCCGTCCGGGGTCTTGACAGATGCGATGTACCGATCGGGGAACCTTCGCACTTCTTCTTCACGCGCAGTCGCGTTCGATTTCACAGCTTCGTTGAGAACTCTTTTTAGCCTAGATCTAACTACTGATCCCTTGTAGCGCTCGCTACTCTCACGCTCAAGGTCCCTCCTAGCTAGCTCTACACCTAGGGAGTCCCCCCCAGCCACCGCCCGAGAAAGTCTATCATCTATAGATTTCGCCTCCGCGGTCCTATCTAAGTTGAGCTGTCGACCGTACTTGGTGGCGAAATCTCTAATCCTATGCTTAAGAGAAACCCACCACCTATTCCCGGTAACCGCCCCCACTAACGCCCGCTGAATTAGGGATTCTAGCCGATCCCGGAAGTCCCGTATCTCCAGTAAGGAGGTATTGAACTTCCAGTAGCCGGCTAGACTAGGTCTATTAACTAACCGCAGACTGACTCTAATGAGTTTATGGTCAGTCCACGCTATCAAGTGGAACGTGGGACAACTAACAAAATCAATGTCAGCTCTTCTCACTAACACTCTGTCCAAGTAGGAACCTACTTTGGCAGAGGGCGAGCTATCTAGCCACGTCCACATCTCCCGCCCTGGGTGATCAAGACGAAACCTGTCGACGAGACCGTGACGAGTCACGAAGCCGACAAGGCTGCTCTCACACCTTCCCGCACTACTAGCTCCCCGACCGACCTTATCTATCTTGGGATCAAGGATCGCATTCCAATCACCCATTAAGACTAGCTGCTTCGTATCGTCCAGGAACGACGCCAACCGACGAAAAAAGGAAACCCTCTCCGCAGCGATATTGGGCGCATAAACCGCAACCAGACGAAACTTGAAACTTTTCACGGCAACATCGGCCACAACCAGCCGGCCCTCGTCACCTGCAAAAACAACGTCAACATCAGCATCAAGGCTGCGTCCAACTAGCAAAGAGACCCCAGCGCTGGTGCGGCTGCCGTATGCTGAGAAAACGTTAAAGTCGCTTTCCAGCACCCGACAGTCGGCACCGCAAGTGAAGTGAGTCTCCTGCACTGCAGCAACATCCACTCCAAGGTTCTTGAGTTCAGCAAGCAAGCGCGTACACATGCTTGAATCCCTCAGTCCCCTCACATTCAAACTGGCAAGGTTTAAAGCCATCAATCCAACTTACCTTACTCAGTGTCGACTACGGGCCGGAAATCCTTCGGGGTGAGGATGCCGACGGCCTGACGCAGGGAACCGGTGCCGAGCTCAGTACTCACTCGGTCGTCCCTGCTAATTCCTCTGACATCCATGGGATACCTCAGTTTTAGGGACCTATAAAATGATGGGTGAACTAAAATCGGGACCCTGCTCGAGCAAAAAGGAAGCATTTTTTTGAGGGAGGAATGCTCCAATTCCGCCAGCCTTAAATTTGCACAGCTGGCTTCCTGAATGAAACGCCACAGCTCCCTTGTACGGGTACCAGCTGCGCGAACAAAGGTGGTCACCTTGGCTGCATCCCTAAACAAGTATGGGTTTGCTATGGGTTTTTCATTGATGGATTTGAATGAAAATAGTGGTTTCAGAATTGTCTTTAATTGATGATCTGTGATTTTAGATGGGTCTGGTTCTGAACAAAGGGTGATTTCAATTAATGGTTTTCGGATTTCATTTGTTGCTGAATGAGTTCTTGTCTGTGTGGGTGACGGTGATGGTGATTGTCCAATTCTGTTGACTGATCTGGATCGGGAGAACATTTTGGGAGTGGTGATTGGAGAGAGAGAAGGAAGAATTGGTAGGAGGGGGGGGTTCTTTTTGTATATGTTGAGCTGGGGAGTGGAGGATTTGCGCTGGGCGTTGTGGGTTATTTTGTATGATTGGTGATGGTCCTTGGATTTTTTCTGTGGGTTTCTGGGGTTGAGTGGGCATGGGTTGTTGTGGTTTTTGTTTTTCTATTTGTGGTTGTTGTTTCCTTGGTTTTGGTGTACACTGTTTTTTCTCCCCATCCTTGTCTGAATCCCCACTGTCTCTTCTCCTTTTTAAATTATAAGATGTTTCCATCTCTTCTGGTTGGTTTTTGTTTTTCTTTTTTATTGGTGTCTCTGTTGTTGCTGGTGCTGCTGCTGATATTTTAGTAGTTTCTGTTGTTTTTGTTGGGGATGTTTTTTTCTTTTTGCCCCCTTTTACTAGAGTCCACCCTTCTTCTTTATCGGGTTGGACCCCTGTTTCCGTGTTTGCGTTTTTCTTGGCTGCTGTAGTAGTAGTAGTAGTCGTGGTTGTTTTCGTGGTGGTATTCATTGTATCGTTGGCGGTGGTAGTCGTTTTGTTTGTGGCGATGGTGGCTTTCTGAGGGCAGGACCGCGAGAAGTGTCCTAATTGCTTGCAATACCAGCAAAGCGGTTTCCTGCCCTCTACGATGACTGTCATTGTTGTGTCTCTGTACGATATGATGTAAGGTATTGTGTTGAACCCTCCCCTATCTAGTATCATGGTGAATAAAAAATCACTGTATGCCGTGCCATGCGCTGATTTGATTTGCATATAGTCCTCTACGCCGCCGTATGAACTTAGATAGGCGGCGATGACGTCTCCATTAAGTTGCATTGACACGTTACATACGGTGACTTTTATTCTTCTTTTTCCTCTATATTCTGGCTGAAGCCGGAAGTACTTCGTGGTTATATTTTGTGTGGCCAGTTTCTTGGCGATTTCTTCGGATGGGAGCAAGACATCCCAGGTAGCAAAACTCCTTCGGTAAGAATACTTACCTGGGATGCCTGCAGTTTGGAGCAATTCCTCAAATGATTCCTTTTTGAGGCCAGCCAGTCTCCTGGTCCTTAAATCTGTCACTACGAACGACAGAGTCTTAGGCTCAACAGCCTCTACCAATTCAGGTATGGGTAAAATTTCGTTTTCTTTGAAATACTTTGCGTATTTCCTGACTCTGTCGTTCTCGTAGTCTTCTGGTGTTTTCTTCTTTTTTTGTAATTGCGACGACCAGGAGACTGGCGTTGCCGGTGGTTTTTGCGCTGGTTGTATGGCCGATGAAGATAATGATAAGTCTTCCGGCTTCGGGGAGGGTTCCGTGTTAATAAATATGTCCTGTGATAAGTTCATCTCGTTTGGAATCTGAGATGTTTCCCCCATAGTTGCGTTTTAAAAGGGCAACTAGGGGGAATGGTGTTTAAAATGCGAATGGACTTCAACTAGTGAAATGAATGTTCGATGAAAAAATGGCGGTCGTTTTGTTTTGTTTTGTTTTAGGAAAACAATGAAGTCGAGTCGAGGTTTGACCCTCCTCACACAAAAACAACAATAACAATTGTTTGAGAGGGGTCACGAAACAGTAACTATAATATAACGATAACAATAATTTTCAACAATAACAATAATTTTTTAACAATATTGACTTACTTTTCTGTAGAAAATTAAACACAGTCCAAAACGGCTTGAGTTAACTCAACACCAAGATAAATATTCTCCCAGTATTTATAGTAATTGGAAGAGTTCATTATAGTTTGTAAGGTAGGTACCATAACAATAAGGAAAGTTACATTCTTTTGTTTTGTATTCCAAACTGTTTCTATTACATTCACTTTTGGTCTAATACCCTTGGGAAATATATAAATCCTATTATCCATCAAGTTATGGGTTGAATAATGCCACTACTTTTCCTCGACAAGAATGGCTTTGGCATTATATAACACAAGAAAAGTTGATATGCCATTAAACAAAAAATACTAAACTAAACCAAAACTGCTTTTTCTCAACTGCTTACCTTAATCTTGTTGATTATTCCTATTGTCATTTCATGACTAGTCTAATTTTTGTTCATTCAGCACACTGACTGACCATTCAAATTGCAATTTGTATTCCTAAGCCTCAATGGGTTTTCCCGTGGAGTATGACATTTTGGTCTCTGGCTTCATAATATATATGAGAGAAATAAATATATATGATTACATTAAACTTAGCTTAGACTGCCAGAGAACACTAACAATAGGTTACCCAGTAAGATTAAGAATCACTTTACTATGAATATTCTGTGATATTATTTTGTTAATCATTGCTCTAGGGTAAATACTTAGCACACACTCATGCACACACACATGGTTTTTGAACCCAACTTCCTCCACAGTAGCAGGATGTGACATGGAGTTTGGGAACCCCTCTAGAAAGAAGCTTCTTGTGTGGCCAGGTGCAAATATTGTCCTAATCCTGTCAGCATTTCTCATTAAAAGGGCATCAGGCAATAAACCCAGTCCTTTGACTATAGGGACAGTTGCTGTATGGCCTTCTGGTATTGGATTTTTTAAAAAGAAAGATATACACCGAAGTATACATTCTTTTTACACACTTACAGAAGCATTCATATGCTTATATATCTTGTGTTTGTAAGTATCTGTGCGTGTGTGTGTGTGTGTGTGTATATATATATATATATATATATTCATATGAGACATTCTGTATTCATATAAATATATATATACAAAACATTGTATATATATATATATATATGTACAAGACATTGTATATATGTGTGTGTGTGTGCACATCTAAGACATTGTATATACGTGGTGCATTCAATAGGTTTCCCGACTTTTTTGTACGGGCATTTAAAATTGTCATAGACTCTTGAAAATTCAGTATCTTATTGCTATACATCTTATGAGATGACTGACCAATTTTTATGATTTCAGCTTCAAATGAACAGCTACAGCTGCAATTGGAATACACCCTACTAAAGCCTGATTGTCACAAAAATGCAATCTGGACGTGAGAACACTTTATAAGAATGATATGCAATAAAATTCTCTTTTAAATTTGGAAAAAATGCCACAGAAATATATGGAATGCTTCAAACTGCTTTTGGAGCATCTTGCATGAATCGAGCATCAGTTTTTTAGTGGCATAAGAGATTCAAGGAAGGCAGAGAGTCTGTGAAGGAATGATTAGAGGTGTGGGAGGAGTAAGGAAGTCAATACACCAGAGTTGATTGGCCAAAGGGTGAGGGTTAGGGTTACTATGTTGAGGTTTTAAGGGAGTTTAGGAAGAGATTCCTTTGGGAGAGGCCAGCACTCTTCAAATCAATAAAAGTACCCATATGAAAAAAGTCTGGAAACTTATTTAATGATCATCGTATATCATCATCATCATCATGTCGTGCTGCTAGCACGGATATCCCTGACCCACTCTCGCCACTCTTCCCTATTGTTCATTGCCTCTGGCAGGACTTCTGGGCTACATCCTGTATCCTCACATAGCTGCTGTATGTATGTTCTAGCTGGTCATATATATATGTATATTCATATAAATGATATCATTTATGTATATATATATATATTTTTATATAAGATATCATTTATACAAATATATATATATATATTTATATATATACACACACACACAGAGGAATGGGGCACCAATATGCCATAGATTCTCCTGATCAACAATATTTCTGAGATTTTCAATCTTCCAGAATGGTTACTCTACCAAGGCTAGACAGCCTAATTTGCCCTACAATTTTACTCATAGCTCAATATATATATATATATATATAAACTAATATATATTTATTTATTATTATTATCATATAATAGCTCTATCACAGATATTGAGCACTCTCCAAATCATACCGCATTTGGTCTGCCACAAACCACCAAGTGAGATAGTGACAACCATACACTGTTATAATACACACACACACACACACACACACACACACACACATATATATATATATATATATATATATATGTGTGTGTGTGTCTATTTATATTTTGCTCTCTCTTATTTTTGCTCATATATACCAGAAATTGTTCAGACAGTTGAATCTTTTGATGATATTCTTTACAGTGTTAACCCAGGATTTTGGCTTATTCATTCTTCTGCCTTCATTTGAAACATTGTACTAACAACATCAAGACAATCAAAGAGAGATTCAATTCCTGGTATGTTAATGACTCTTTGATATCTATCTCTCTATCTACATATATATATATATATATATATATGTGTGTGTGTGTCTTTCACTCTCTCACTCTCTCTCTCTCTATATATATATGTGTGTGTGTGTGTGAGTGTTTAATAACAATGAAAGAAAAGCAAATGCAGTACATGGTTTGGTTTCTTTGTTAGATGGCATGTCAAACTTCATGTGATATGTAATGCCAAAATTTTTCTTGTAGAAGAACAGCAATAATACTTTTTAATCCATTACTGGGTAGATAAGTGGCCCTGTCCTTATGAAGAGTATTAGTCTGATAGTGAATGAAATAGTGTAACTAATGTTTAAATCCAGCACTTTAACCATTATATTACAAGGACTTCCCTAAATGTGGAAATAAGTACTGGTTTATATGTATGTAGATACATCTTAAAACACCCAATATAAAACACTAAAAGTTAGGGGTCATGATAAGACCCAGTATTTCCAGAGTGTTGGTTAAATAATTGATGAACAAAAAAAGCAAAAAAAAAAAAACCAAACACATAAACAAGAAAAAAGAAATCCTTTTGACCACTTGACCATCACTCTAATGTCCTTTTAATTCCATTGGCGAGTGGTCATTTTTTTTTTCAAATTCATGCCTATACTCTGAGACACTGAGAAAAGTCTTGGCACAGAATGAAGCAATAAAATTCAATGAAAGACCCTCTGCACTTTAATGCTAAAGAGTATTCCTTTCTCCCTCCCACCTCCTTTCCAGTGTGCAAAATTGGCATTATTAATGTTTTCATTTGAGCTTGATGCAGTGCCAATCAGGTGGGAGGGACTTAGTAACATTTCAAAGACAGATTCAATTAATATATCTATATTTAAAGGTAACAAAAAGGAGAAAGCAACTTAAATGTTTCAGGAGTTGGGGTAAAGAAGTGGGTTTTAATGTTTAGACTTTAAATTTAATATAAAAAATGCTTGAACTTTGAACAAAAGTGTGAAAATTAGTTCACTATTGCATAAAATTTTGAAATTTTTTACTTAACTCTATCAACTCATTAGTGTTACAAGACGAGATCTTGCCTTGATTTGAAAAAAACAAAAAGAAAGGAGAAAAGAAGAAAAGAAAAAAAAAACGGAAGTTACCACTTCGAGTTCTCAACTCGAAATGAAAAGTTAGTCGTTCACGCATCGGCTCCACGCAGAACTTCCGTTTGCGATAAATTAACAAAAAAAAATACATTAATAAATATCCAATCGGAACGCTTCTTGCGGGGCACAAAAATTGCCGTTTCTGAGCCTACAAAAAATATATAAATAGACGGACCAAATAATTATTAGTCAGACTTGCTCCTTCACACTACTCGTGCTAAAGATTGTACGCCACTGACCGGCGACTGTCATCCAATACTTCAAACAATCGCCGCCGTTAGGAACGCTGCCCTTATTCCGAGAAAACCATCCCTTCACCACGAGACAAGGACAGTATATGAACTTTGTAACTACTACCACTGAATTCATTCTTTAACTATGAACATATTTCTTCATTCTATTCTCTGTGCTTAATCTATTTATAAAAATTTTCTATAACATCATTACTGTGTTATTGTGAGTATCTATACGTTCTTTGTTTTGCAACCATACGCATTTCTTGCCCACAACATTCATATCACAGATATCAACAACTCAGAATATAACATTAGCTTGATATTTTTGGCTGAACATTATTTTACTGTACACTGTAAGCCTAGTATTTATTTATTTATTACTGGTATGTTAACTTGCAAGCCATCCAAGCATCTTTGTGTGTAATGAGAGAAGCCCTGACTAATAAGTCAGGCAACTGTGAAAAATCCACATCTACAAGACTGGTGAACAATCACAGACAATGGGGGCTCAGAAATGTGGTTGGGGACCACCTTTAGACACCAATCTCTGAGAAACTTGTCACATGAATAGGCAAATTCATCAACTCTTCTTCATAGATGGAGAAAATGCCAAGGCAGTCAGCTAAGGATCTGGTTAGCTGCTGTGAAATCAAATTCAGAGTTCATGTCCAGCCTTCATCTTTACAGTGTCTATTGATGGAACCATCAATGGCTGGACATTGCAAGACCTGATGCTGCCAATACTTAAGCATGGAATGTAGTATTTTGTGACGTTGTCAATTCAACTTGTACAGCTGGTTTAACCCACATCAGTTAAATATTCTCTCACACTCATGCAAAAAATATTTCAGACTCTAGAATATCATGTTAGATACTAAAAGGAGTGATACAACCTTTCTTTTGATGAAATGATGGAATTGCGTTTTAAAAAATGGGATAAAGTTTGAAATTATTTTCTGCTTGTTTTTTTTTTTTTTAATTTTGTGGATTCAGGTCAGGAGTAAGGGTTTTTTACATTCATTTTCATCTCTATGCATACATAGTAAGTAAAAGTAAAGTTGCAACTGTAGTCAAGGATGACCTGAAGGCTTCCTGTTCATTAGCTACTACATTGAGGTGTAGGGGAGGGTGCTATTCCTTTCCCTGGATTGCTCCACTTTACCCTTGATCCGTACCTTATAATACTGAGTGTTAAACAATGTGGCATCAAGTACCATTTTTTGAGTCTTTGGTGTGACTCAACCAGGGATTGAATCCTGGTCATCCGCAAACACTCTGCCTACTTAGCCAAATATACACCGTGAGAAAATAGAATTGAAACACCCTATAGGATAATACTGATTTTGATCTGGCTACTCTATATGCATAGGGTGGAAGTACTGTTTTTACACCTCTTACTTTAGAAGTTATGCCCATATTGATCTGCACATTTGATAATTTACTGTCATCCAGCTATGTTACTGTGCATAAATTGAAATACATATTCAGTCTGTTTCAATTTTATTTTCAATCATATGTGTGTGTGTGTGTGTGTATATATGTATAGTTGTATTTGGCCAACTGTAGTTGAGGGCAACCTGAAGGCTCCCTTTTCAATAGCTACTACACTGAGGTGTAGGGGAGGGCACTACTCCTTTCTCTGGATTGCTCCACTTTATCCTTGATACATACTTTATAAAGTTAAGTTTGAAGCAAGAAAGTATCAAAAACCACTTTTTGAGTCTTTGGTATGATTCGACCTGGGATTGAACCCCGGTCTTTTAGACCATTGGTGATCTGCTAAAAAGATGATTATTCATGTTCTTATCACTGTTATCAAAATTTTCATGCCGCAGAAAATGGCAAAATCATCAGACAGGAGAAGAATATATTATTTTATTATATTCTTTGATATGGTATTATCGGTTGATACTGACGTATCAATTAAAAGGCACATAGTTCTTAACCACTATATCTGGTCTGTTATTCTTTATTTTTCTATCAGTTTTGATGATGAATATGTTGACACCTGAAAATATTTGAAAATAGTAGCAACAGCTAAGACAAAGAACAAAATAGATAGACATAGTCAATGGTGCTGGGTGACAGTCAGTTTCTCGATTTGGTTTGGTGGTTGCATAGATAGGAAACTAACAGTTACCAAGCACTATTGGTTTTGTGTCTATCTTATCGCTGATATTGAGCACTCCTTATTTATGAATATAACTAACTATATTATCTGTATTCATATACATATGAGTAAGTATATATGTATATATATATATATATATATATAAAGAAAAATTGATAACAAGGTAATCCAAGTACAGGAGAGATTTATTGAGAAGCAAAGTCGACACTATAGCATTTCGGTTCTAATGAACTATCATCAGGACTATGAGAGATGATATTAGTGATGTTAAATCAACAATGGATGTTTAAAAGTACAAAATACAAAAACCTAGGGAAAATTTGTATAACAAGAAAAAGTTGGCCATTATACAAATTTTCCCTAGGTTTTTGTATTTTACACTTATAAACATCCAGAAAGGAGTAGTGCCCTTTCCTACATCTTGGTGTAGTAGCTATTGAAAAAAGAGCCTTTGGGTCTCCCACTAGTACAGTCGGCCAACTACTACTACTACTATGTGTGTATATATATATATATATATATATACTGTTAAATCTAAAATTATTTATTTCTCCGCAAAATTTGTAATTTTAAAAGTATTTAAAGGAATTTTTCTTTTCTACCCCATATTAATTCATCAAGATTGCAGAAAAGTGTTAGAGACAATACTGGAGGTATATGGAGAAAAGTGTCTTTCATTGAAATGTAATTTGCAATTGGATCACAAAAGCCATGTTCAGGCAGCCCTGAACAAACCCAAAAAAAACTCCTCATCAGAAACAGGCATTTTGAAGACTCTCTATTGTGGACTATTTCAATACAGCAGTTGGCTTTACATGTCAAGTAATTGAAAAATTTGGTATGAAAATATCTGAGCAGACAGTGTCAAGTCATATGAATCATCCTAGTGTCAAACACTTCACCATAAATAAGAACCAAAAACTGCAAGGTTAGTCTTTTCAAACATGTTGTCTGGACCAATGAAAATTAGACCAGACTTTTCTTCAGTGATTAATTTCATTGACTCTGATAGCAAACAATAGATCAGGGGTAAGGAAGAATAGATCATTTCTCAAATATGTTAAAAAATTAGTAAAATTTGATGTTAGTAGCATGTTAGTATTGTGAATGTTCTCTAGCACTGGAGTTGATCCACTTGTTCAGTTAATATGATAGTTATCATTGTAGTGTGACGTGGTGACGTGGTATGCTACCGAGAGAGGGAAAGGGAGATCGATTCCCCTACCCTTCTGTGTTTGAATCAAAAGTCACTAAGACTGACCACTAAAATGGTAGGCAAATGAAGGTCAAAGCTACCCGCACTCCATGACCTGTAATCTGTTGGACAAAGAAAGAAATCCAGTTCACCCGAGTATCATAACTGGATGGAATGGTGGGAGAAGGAAAAAGTCAAATGATTGGCCCATAGACCAAACAACATTTTTTTCGTTGGAGAAAATTTGGAAAAGAAAGTTTAGTTCTGGACAAACATTGGCGAAAGATAGATGCCAATTTAGTCAACTCTGGGGAAAAAGAGTAGAACAGAATCTCTGGACAGAAGTCAGCGTTAGAAAGACGTGCTAACATTCAGCCAGACCCTGCGGATGTCACTCGCCCATAAAAGAAAGGAACCTGAAAATTAAGCCTTGTCAAAGATAAATACAACTTACACTGTTTTTCCTTCTACCCTTCCTAAATATTGGAATTATATGTATTCAAAAGAAGAACGAGAGAAACTGAAAGGATTCTGTTTCATCAACAGTAAATTAGTGAATGAACTTTGTTACATACTTCAGCCCGGCGACTTAAGCCTTTTCTCAAGTAAAAGAAAAAAGAAAGAAAGAAAGAAGAAAAGGACTGTTGAGAGATATTTATGTTTGATACTGCCTGCTGGCTTAATATTGCTGGTAATTTAAAAAGAAAAGAGAAAAGAAAAAAGAACTGTTTCTTAAATCTGATCATTATTTGTTTAGTCATTGCCTAATAAAACTTTGTTATATTTTAAATGCACCCTTGTGTTGAAATCTTTTGGTTGTGTTATTTATCTATTGAGTCGCCTTCTTTTGGCACATATCTGTTTCAGCTTCATGTCGCTTTCATTAATTCTCGCTAAATGTCTTATTCACCTTAAAACATTACAAGGTAATTCTGGAAATTTGACTACAGTTAATATTTTCTAACCTTGAAGTCCATGTTTTCCGTTATCCAAGGGGGTAGGAAAACGAGGGACTTGGTGGAGTATGTAAAAGTGAATTGGAAACCCCTTGCCAGCGTCGGAGATCAGTCTAGCCCCAAATTAACCCCAACATTATTTGCCAGTTACCATATGCTTGAAAAAGGGGTCTTGACTAGGACTTATTTTTTTGCGGAGGGTCAAGTGCCAGACTGCCCTTGATGTCACATGTACATAAAAATGAACCCCTCATCCTTGGATAATTATTTATGCTGCATCACAGTAGGTAATGGACATGGTGGCCTGAGTTCAAATCCGAGATGAGGCTGTTTCACATAGCAATAATAATCTTGGGGAATGTATGAATATAACTATTCTCCTCTCATCTATGGGTGAATAGTTGGGCTGACCAGGTTTTTTAACCTTGGTATGGCAACCAGTCTAAGAGAAGGAAAACTCTGAATCCAAACCTCTAAAATACTACTTAAAAATTGAGCTTGTGTTGCATCCTGCTCATGGCAAAGGAGTTTGGTTAATATATATATGGCAAAGTAAATACTACAGTGTATAAGAATATTGTTGAATAACCTCTCAGAGAATCACCTGTCATTGGGCACATCTTTATACATGATATGTCTCTTATCATATTTGAAAACAGTAAAAGAATTCTTCAAAGTTGAAAACATTAAGCTTATGGCATGGTTTTCTCAAAGTCCAAATCTCAATCCAGTTGACAATTTTTAGATCATTGGTGATAATCTTAGTCCAAGAAAACTGGCAACAGTGACTGATTTGTGAGAGAAACTTCAAGAGAAATGGCACAAAGTGAAGTTTTAAGGTCCTAGTTGTGTGGAAGCAATTAAAAGCCACTTTCTATACATTAGTATTTTTAATATTCTGTATCAACATTCAGTCAGTAATGTTGTTAATCTCATTCACATATGTATTGATAATTTTGTTCAGTTTGTTCTAATGGCTCACAATATGTTGTCTGCATTCTCATCAGAGGGTTAAGACTACTCCTGCATAAGGATTATCCTGGTATGGCACTAAACTGTATCCAGTGGTGAGTCTTATGTTCTGAAACTTTGGGAATCAGGGAGTACCCCTTCTTGGTTTTGCTTCCAAGTCTATTCTGACCTAGAGTAGTTGCACCTGTTAGGTAATTATTTGTATCATATAGGAATACTTGAAACAATAAGTAAAGTAAAGTTGGCGACTGTAGTCGAGGGCAACCAGAAGGCTCCCTTTTCAATAGCTACTACACTGAGGTGTAGGGGAGGGTGCTACTCCATTCCTTGGATTGCTCCATTTTACCCTTGATATGTACCTTATATTGCTGAGTGTTAAGCAAGGAGGTATCAAGTACCATTTTTAAAGTCTTCAGTATGACGCTGCCTGGGATTGAACCCATGTCTCCCAGACCATTGGCAAACACTCTACCCACTAGGTCAATGAAACAATAGTGTGTATAAATTATTAGTATTTGATAGGAACACTTGAAACCACATATATATTCACCAGTCCCTCCACACGAACAAGATGTGATACCAGGTCAACTTTAAGCAAAGTTTAACAGTTTTGAATTCAGAGTTTTTCTTCTCCTTGATAAGTTGCTGTACCAAGGTTAAAGAGCCCAGTTTGCCTTACTATTTACCACTAGCTGGAGTGAGAATAGCTGGATTCATATATTTCCCTAAAGTATTAGCTCTATGTGAAATGCAAAGAGTCTTTCCCAGGAATTGAACTTGTATTGCTGTGTCCATTTCCTAAGATGGTAATCAATACACAACAAACATTTCCAATACTTGAAATCATATAACTGTACAAATTATTTGTGTTAGATAGGAATACTTGATACTATATAAATGTGTGCAAAGAAAGGCAAATAAAAAAGTATGATTTAAAGAAAAAAAATTATTACAATAAAATGTTGAATATATCATTATGATTATAATAAAACATTTACAAATGAACCAAATTTTGGCATTAGATAACCCATTAGGGTTGACATGCCATTAAATAAACTCAGCCAAATGAAATCTAATTTTCAGTGCTAGACATTTTTGTTTTAAATATCTTTTATTCTATAACTTTCTTTATTCTTGGAGCTGTATAATATGCTGATTGCATCCCTGCTGAGGGTAAGACCTCCCCAATGAGTCTTGTGGATATGACTCTAAATTATTTGATGATAAGGCTCCAGTCCTGGAGCTTAGGGGAATGAGGAGTACCCCTTAATTGCCATTACTCCCACATCCACTCTGACCCAGAGTTAGTACCTGTTAGGGTCCTATCTATGGTCAAACAGAACTGTTTAATTATTTGCTATACTTGAAACCATTCAACTGTATACAAACCAATGACTGATGTTCGATTGAATAATTAATATTACATAGCATTACTTAGAACCATTTAACAGGGGGCAAATAAGGTCTGGCTCATATACAAATCTTACCAACAAACTATTTGTTTACAACTCATTTATATATATTTAAGAAATGTATTTATGTGTACACAGGATTTGGCATTAGTTGGTTGATATGCTATAAAACACAACCAACAGACCATTCTTTATTCTTGACTTTTTTAAAATCCAAATTTATCCTAGTGTAGAACAAATTAAAAACAATAATATTTACAGCAATTTCTATCATGATTGAATCTATTGAATTGGAATTTTCTTTTCTTTTTCAAGTATTGGATGTTACTGTATATACCTTAGCTAGTTTTCTTCTTTTTGAAATAGCAAACTTCTGTAGGGTGAGTATGCTTATTCCTTTTATTTCTTAAGTCTTTAATTGAAGTAGAAACTGAGAATGAAACATTGAGGAAAGTTGTGATATGTGTGACATTTTGCACTGAGCATCCTGTTAATGAGAGACACTTTTTTAAACCTCTTTATCACAAGAGAATGTAGTTAATTAAGTACTAGTGATTTGAGAGACATGATGGTATATGGCTATTGATCTACAAATCCTTAAATACCTGTAAATTCTAAAACAGAAGGCATGAAAATATAAGTAGAGTGATTGATTTTGTCTGTGTTTCAATGATATTCATATTATTAAAACAAAATTACTGTAAATTCCATTGTATATGTTGATTGGTGGTGGTGGTGGTTTGGGTTTTATGGCATATTAACCTTTGAAGGTTATTTAATGCCAAATCTATTTTTATACAAATAATCATTTCTATTTCAAACAATTTAGTTTAGCATGGGAACACAATCTGTCAAAAATATTTCTATTTCAACCTACTCAGTTCATCCAAACAGTTCTAATTTAAACAATTCATTTTAGCATAAGTACAGTTTCAATGTCAAAGACAGTTCTATATCAAACAGTTCAGATTAGCATAAGTACGCAGTTTAGATATTAAAACAGTTCTATTTCAAGTAATTTAATTTAACATAAGTACACAGATTAGTTCTATTTAACCCTTAGATAGGGCCCTATCAGGTGCTACCACTCTGGGCCAGAGGGGACCTGGGAACGATGGCAATGAAGAGATGCTCCATATTTCCCAAAGTTCCAGTATCACTGGAACCTTACCATCAGTTTGTTTAGTGCCATATCCAGTCAGTGTATTCTACAACCCCAGCCAACTGGGCAATGTTGAGCTTTTAAGCCTGAAAAAGTCTCAACAAAACTAGGAGTTGATTTATACCGCAGGGCTAAAGTCTGAACCTTTACCACCAGTTGACCACTCTGTGGTAAAGATTTGGATTCTAGTCCTGCTGTAAAATTCAACCCCAAATTTTGTAGAGATCGTTTCTGGCTTAATAAGGTCAACTTATACATCACAATTTATGGTAATTATGATGGGTAACAAACTTTTTATAACTGGTTTTCAAAAGTGTGTGTCTAGTGTCATTCCATCCAATTTCCCTTAGGATCTGAATTCAGTCCATATTTAGGGAGCCCAACTCAAAGATTAGAATAGATATAAATATTCTATTAGGAAAAATCTAGACTTTTCTTCAGATGTCCTCGAATAATATATATATTTTTATGGTTTGGATGTTTCTATAATGAGTTATGGAGATAAAAAATATCTGACATTTCTAGATTTTTTTTATTTTCTTGCATTTTAAGTCGTTCATTAAGGATTAAAGGCACTTCTAATCAAATGGGTTTTGGGTGTTTGGTTGACTACTCTAAGCCTATTATTAGAGTGAAGTAGAGGAAGTACTTTTGACTTTTCAAATTTTTCAAAGGCAATTTTTCAAGTTAAAAAAATTGGTTCTAAATTTAAAACACTTTAAGATAAAGATCAGAAAAACAACCTTACAAAAACTTTGTACAAATCCAATTTCAAAATGCAATCCTCTAAAAATGGAAAACATTTAAAAATTGAAATTTTCAAAAATTCCCTAAAACTTGAAATGGCCATAAAATAAGAATGATTTGTTATTGTGCTGAAATTTCTAGGATTTACTTCTCATACAGATACAATTAAATGATGAAAATTTGAGGACCTTCAGAAGAGTCATATTCTATTTTCTAGCCAATAGTACCTCTACCTTAAGTTGAAAATAAATCTTAATTTATTTTTTATTAAAATAGATTATTTCAATTATTTTGAGGCATGTTCCATGAAGCAAGGAAGTTTGGCTTTTATATAAAATAGGTTTTGTCTCCGGTTTGTGTTATGTCAAATTTTCATGGATTAAAAATAATGGAAAAAACATTTTCTAAATGTAATGCATATTTTTTACCAGGGATTATATACCATCATCTAATAAAGCTAACAAATAAAAACTATGGAACTAAAAGCTTATGCAAATAGAAATAACACTGTTTCAGGGATGAGCTTCTAGTGACTGATATATAGTTATATAAAAAGCCAGTTACTAGGATCAACATGGTATTGAAAAAAAAATGTCCAGAAGGAACTTTGCAAATCTACAAGAAGACACCAGAATCAATTGTCAATAAAAAGCAATAAAGATGAAGGGAAAATTAAAAAAATGACTCATCTCAAAATCTTTGACAAATATTTGTTTAATTTTTTTCTGGTGAGGAACCATTCTCTCTTCAATCTGAACTTGACATAAATACCAGTCAACATTATCAATGTCATCAGGCTGTTTTTATGATTGGCTATAAAAGAAAACCTCAATCATATCACTTGCTAGTCCCCACTATTATCATTTTTTTTCTTTTGTTGCTGAGAGGTCTTATGGGGAAGATCTCTGATGAAATATAAGACATTTATAACAATGCCCTTTTCTTTATTTTCTCTCTCTTCCTGGCTGTGAATAAAACTGCTTTTCTGCCAAACATAGAAACCAGTTAGCTTTTCCCATTTATTTCTCTGAATTTGTAAATATAAAAGGTGTTATTCAGGCACTTTGAGACATTTATCTTCTGGCTTATCTCTGTTGGTGAAAATGAAAGGTTAGGCTGGCTCGGCTGTGTTCCTTGTTAGACCCCGCTGAAGTTTTGCTTCTAAAGATTCAACTTGAGCTTTTCATCAAAGGATTAAAAATTTATGGAAGATTTGTTGGAACATATGAAACATGAAGATGTCTGACATATTTATTTTATAAACCTTTATATTAACAGATATATTGTGTTTCTGACTTCTGCAGAGTTTAGTGTGCCTCCTTCCCATGCATTCATATATTTGTATTCCACAATGTAAAAGAAACTTTACACACTTATAATATTCATAGAGTTCTCTTGCCCTGTATATGCCACTATTAGATTATTGTTTGAAGACAGGTAAAAGTAAAGT